>JAVSBV010112393.1:0-21246 GCA_033117975.1 Parotocinclus spilosoma
TACAATTTGGAATAAGGCTGTAACGTAACAAAATGTGGAAAAAGTGAAGCGCTGTGAATACATTCCGGATGCACTGTATGTGAATTACAGATGGATTTGATGTTTATCTCTAGTGAAGGTTTGGATTTGTGAAATATTACTGTATTTTATACTGTCTTATATGTATCGCTCTGTTAAAGAAATTGTATTTTTAATTTTTTTTTTAAATGTACCACTTACAGTTTATTTTGGGTGCATTAAACATTTTAAATGTCAGTATCCATTCCAACTTGTGCCCCTTGTAGTACCTCAGGATCTTCGTCATATATAATGGAAAAAGAGAGAAGATTGACAACAGCATTGGTTAAGTTGCAGTAATTTTACTGGTGTTTGGTGGTGATGAGCTAGGACCAAGCACTCTGTTACATGGTTCCTATTTTCACCTATGGTGGAAAAGGAACAAGCAGCAAGGTTGCTGTGTTTAATTGCCATGACAGGACGATGAGTTCATCAGTTCAAAGAAGACTTGGTTCAGGAAGAGCAAGTCTGGATGGTTTGGGCATCTCACAAAAATGCCCAGTGCTTGGTTTATGCAAGACTTGTTTCAGGCACATCCCTGTGGAGGGAGACTCGAGGGCAGAGCTTTGACCTTGCTGCAGCGAATATGTCTCACATTTGCTTATATCTGGGGATCCCCTTAGAGCAGGTGGTCAGGGTTAAGAAGCCGGGCCTAACTTTTCACCCTGTTGCCAAAGCGAATGAAAACTAAGAACACTGAATTGTATAATGACAGCTAGAAAAAAGGGTATATGAGTAAATTTTTCGTGATTTTTAAGATAATAGTTCTAGATAATAGTAATCACCATAACCATGTTTGCCTAACTGGCAGTTCCTAATGGCACACTCACAGTGGGAGCCAAAAGCACCAGTGAAACTTGATTAAATCTTTGAGGTCCATTCTGTTGTATAAATTCATAATACAAAAGGGTAATGAATCAAAACACACCTTAAAGCCGTGCAACAACTAATATTGATTGATTTTCATGGATTATTGAATTATAAGAATTATTAAGCATGTATCAATTCCTAAAGAAGCATCAACCTTATTTTTCTGTGCTTATATTTTTTAATCATCATTTTAAATTTAAAATCTAAAATTTTAAAATTTTAGATTTAAAAAATGAACTCCCAGGATTTTAAATGCAACAGCCTCAAGACTTTTCTAAACGATTTTGCTTTCCGCTAATCACCCTCAAACCTGATTCCAAGCATAACTGGCAATAACACACACACACACACACACACACACACACACACACACACACACACACACACACACACACACACAGATGCTTATCTAAAACCCAATTAAGGTTTCAAGGAATTCCTGTTACCAGGACATTTATCTTTAAGGTATAAGGAAGGCGACAGCAGTCCTAAGCTTTATGAACAGTAGGAACAGTAGAGACTTGTTGTCTTGATTGCAGTCCACCAGGTACCTGGTCTTTGTACTTGGATTACTGAGTAAACGGGATTTGATTTTTGATTTCACATGATCCTGGATTGTCCGATCTGGGAAGTTGTTGTCAGATGTAACAGTTACGTAAAGGCTGACCTGCTCATCTCAGTCCTGCTTTAAACGTAAACCATATTAATTTGGGAATTTAGAAACAATGTTGTATATTATGTAAGGTAGAATAAATGTAGTGTTTATAGACTTTTAAAGACTAACTTGAAACAATTGCAAGTTAACATACCAGGGCAGTATTGCTGAACCAGTGAGGCAATTAAATAATAAATAAATAATGGCATACCTTACTTCCCCCCATTCATTTATATATATATATATATATATATATTTATATATATATCACCTCCTTATTTGCTTATTTATTGCCATGATTAACCATTAACCGTAGAGATACAGTGTGTGTATAGAATTATAGTATTCAGCCTTGCATAATGTTCACTTGGAACTTTTGTCTACATAATGAATTGTTGTATTAGTTGTTGCAGCTTATCACTAATTTAGTGATCATGTTTTATTTCTTTTGCATTAATTCATAGCAGTAAGAAGATGGCGTTTGAGCTGAGGAGTTGAATGATAAGAGCCTTGGTCAAAAGCACAGCAGAGGACGCCTGATAGAACCAAGATTTTCACCCACAACTATTCTATTAATCATCAGACCTCGGATATACCTCTGTAATACGTAATACACTCTGGCTATTTGACCTAGGAGTCGGTATCTCCTTGTAGATGGTTCTGATGATGCCTTTACACTTGAACACACATTGAATGTGTCAAAAACTCTAAACAAGTCAGTTCATATTTTAACACACTGCGCTGTAGGGAGTCTTATCACATTTATATGCTTCCATTAACAACATCACAACCCCATCAGCAACTGCTCATCAATCTATTTTTAGGTGTTGGAATTTTCCTTGCTTCTCCTGATGGTACCTTTCTTCAGTGAAGCATTTTGAAATGAATAACTCTTGGACCACCATTCATGCTTGGCTGCCATTCTTTATAAATGTAATATTGGCTCTGCACTGTCCACTTTGGTCTATGCACATCTAATAATGTTGTTGCTTTCTTTATCGTATGCAGTACAGGCATCTTATATCTTTCTTATTATGGGTAATGAAGCGTGAAAAATTAAGAGATTATTTTGGAGGTTTAAAGATATTTGTGAAGTGTTTTTTTCACTCACACGATACAAAAAGGCATCTGGGCATGATATCAGGGTCTCATTGTCAATTTAAGATAGCAATTAGTGACATCGTTACTATTTAAATGAATCATGAATTAAGTGTTAATCAAATTGAATCGTGTGCAGAGAATATCATTACGCCCCTAGAGAAACATAGACTGAAGTGTATACAGGTAAAATATAATAATATAATCCGGTTAATGGGACCACATCATTTTGGTCCTAATAACCGGCTGGTCCGATTAAACAAACATGCCCTATGTTACAAGACGGGACGTGCTATGAACATATTACATGTTTATAAAACCTTTATTGTGCGATTTACACGTATAGCGAACGTGCAAACAAGAACTACTGTTGCTTTCAAACTTATTAAAAAATACATTTGCAAACAAGTTTTTCGGAACAATCTACAACACAATGTATAGGTACTCAGCATAAGCATAATACTGTAAAAAACAAGTTCTTACTGAATTCCAGTCAACGTTTGAAAAACTTATCCAGTGTGATCTGACTTGCTTTTGCTTTGGCTAAGTGGCGACTAAATCGCGAGCGGCGCCGAAGCGCGGGGGGGCGAGCGCGAACCCGAAAACAAGAAAGTCAGACCGGGCGTGTCCTATTCAGAGCCAACACCCGGCTGAAGGGAGGCTAAGTAGGCCGCGAGGACCGAACGCGTGTGACCGCGGATCGAGCGAGGAGCGCGTGAGTACGTAACGGGAAAACCCTCAAAAGTGCCCCTAAATAAATAAATAAATTATCCACCCGTACCCATCCTCCAGCTCTAAATGCTCTCGGATCTTACCAGCTATCTCTAGCGCACGGATAAGCGCACGGGTGCCATTGGTCAAACGCGCGCACCAGACGGAGATGGAACCCCCGGTAGAACCACAATGACCCGGCCCCGAACGACGCTTAACACCACGCCTTTATAGGTCATGGCTCAGCTGTTCGGGATCAGGACATAATCAGAGATAGAGAATTTAAGGGCCGCCTCACCGATAGCTCTGTAATAGCGACCGGCGAGGACGGCCGAACGATCCGAGGGAAGGTAGGAACCCTAACAGTTTCATTCAATTTAGTTAAACCTGACAACACAGGTTACGTGTGTAAAATAAAAACTGCATCAATAGTAATGAGTGGTGAAATGAAGGAGAAAAAAAATGTAAAGATAAATCTAATACTTTGGTATCTGTCAGTATTAAAGGACAAGGGGATCTGAAAGAAAGTTATCTGAGTTAACACTGCTAAGAGCTCTTTGATGGATATTTCAGGCTTGTTCCGCTATCAAGGACCAATTTAAAGACGGAGTGCAAACCAAAACACTAAGTCATCAGCTTAGAGTGCCTTCTCTCATATCATGCTCCATTTATATTACTTGAGAGTGAGAGCTGTCACAGCACACACATCAGAACACACAAATACGCAGAGCTGAATCTGTCTTTCCAGACCAATGGTGTTCTGTTTAAGCACAAATGATACGTCAAGGTGACTGCTTACATGCAGTTATTATTACATTTTAGCCACACAAAATTGAAGATCGAACTTCGGTTACTGTGTGTCAAAGTCCGGGGTACACCAATCCATCAGCAAACAGCGGGTCAGTTCATTGCATGATAATTTAAGGGTCTACTAAAGTAAATACACAGTTCCGGGCATTCAGTTTTTCAGATAATCACTTAAAAACAAAACAGTAGTGTGATGTAAAAAAAAAAAAAGAAAGCTTTACACGGAGTATTCAAGAGAGAGAGAAAGGAACAGTTACTTTAAGATTAAGGCAGAAAATTTCCCAATTTAGGAACAGCAGTACTGAACATCACCAATTTAAGCATTGGGGCAGTCAGAAGATCTGCGTGTGCAAGAGTGACAGTGCAGATGCATTAACTGACTGCGGTAGGAACCAGCAAGGCCAGGTAGAGCTTTGAAAGTATGTAGAAGGATTTTGTATTGAATCCTACAGACACCCAGCAGCCAATGAAGTAGCTGTAGTAGAGAAACACAAGCATCTGCAAATGCTACATAACATAAAAAGGATTCAAGAACATGAAAGGGAATATCCTACTATAACTCAAGGGATGATTCATTTGGTCCCTTTCAGTTAGTTTACAATCACAATGATACTCACTCTTTCAATCGAAAAAAAACTTTCAGTTTTAATAGTTTACAGCCTACTTACTTTCAAACCTTGCTAACCTAACAATGACTTTGAAATACCAAGAGTAAACCTGCACAGACAGAGAGTAAGCATGCAAACCCCACACAGGCAAAGTCTGAGTTTGAAAGTGAACCAGGGATATCTGGAGATGTGTGCTGTGACTGTACCATTTTACTCTTCACTAAAGTGTGACTAAAACTATTGTGCCTTTAAAAAAAACTCTGTATGGAATAAAGTAAATAATTAAACCCATTAAAATGAGCGCTGAAATGAAGGCACATAGAACTGAGCCAAACATCCCACATTCACACTTGCTGAAGATGTACTGAAGCGTGACTCTGAGAAACGTGGATCAAAGTAGTGAGGTGCAGCTGTGCAGGCGTGTGTCCTGCCCCTACATCTGTCTGCCTTGTTTGGGATTCAGCCAGACTTACAAACAAATCCCTTCAAGTCTATAGTGAGTCAGATCATGATGCACATCAGGGTGAAGGATGTGCTGAGTCCAGAGCCCTTTCTGGTGATACTGCAGCCAGAGCGACACACTCCCTCTAATACACTCTCATTAATTTTGGCCCCTTCAGGTGAGCCAGCTCCTCTCCGAGAAGGTTGTGATGAGTCCCTGTTGGGAATATTAATCACAAGAATATCTCACCCTCACTTACTTGCTTTTACTAATATGCTCTTGGACAATTCCAAGTAAGGGACTTACAGTAGCAGCTTGGTGGTCCTGGAACAGTGATCAAGGCACGGATCAATACTTGAGCCAATACTGGCTCAATTTAGTGCATATACACATACTACCCAATGTTAAAAGCCATGCAGACGTTGCGAAATAAGCCCAAATGTACATGGTTTGTTGAAGATTAAACCAACGCTCCTCTAGCTATGAATCACCAACATCAGCCACTCCTTTTTCAAGGTGCTGCAGACTATTCCATTCATTTCTGAAGACAATAATAGAGCAACCAATACAGACCGAAACATGTCTGTGTATTAAGTATGCCAAATCACTGTTTAGGACGAATCATTTGACAGGAAATGATTTATGTTACTCATTTAATGGCTGCTTCTATGATGCACTACAGTCAGCAGGCAGGGTGACCCAGAAAGTGCCTGAAAAAAACAATAACCATTGAGATGGGGAGATACATAATAAAACAAAGTCGGAGGAAAAAGAAAGGACAACTCAAAGCAAAGTCTTTACAATGACATGATTGTAATCCAGTTAAGAAAAAGCATCACCTTCCCTGTGTGGCTCTGTCTCTTATTGTCCTTAATGTTGTGTCAAATCATTTAGCCTCAGTAGCTCACTGACCCACTAGTGCCCAAACCTGCCCCTGAAAAGAGCAGTAAAAAGTGCAGTGGCAAAGGACCTGCGTTCAGTCCCGGGAGGAGTTTGTAACATTAAGGTTGAGTATTGCATTTACACATAACTGGTCACTAAGTGTGTTCCCCTAGTACTAGTCCCAATCCCAGACAGACACAGCATGTTGTGTCAGAAAGTGCATTTGGCGTAAATTACACAAAATTACTGTTTACACAACTGTTGTGACCACTAGTTTTCCTATTTCAGCTGAAAGATAGGTGTGTCATGTGAGAATGTCAATATCATCTAAGTCTATTTTTCCAGTTACCATTAACCTGCCCAGCGGTGGTTGATTATAAATATTACTTCTAGTTACTGCTGTCAAAAGTTACAATATTTTGTGTTTACAGTTCGCTTGCTCTATTTACATTTACATTATTTAGCAGACACCCCTATCCAGAGCGACTTACAATTAATACAGTCTTACAGTCTTGTGGGTTAAGGGCCTTGCTCAGGAACCCAATTGTGGCAGAGATGGGATTTTAACCCTGGACCTTCTGGTCCATAGTCCAGTACCTTAACCACTAGGCTACCACAGACCCAATTTCAAACTAAAGAAATAGTTTTTGCTTTAAAACGCATTACAGAGTCACACAAGTGGACAACAGAGCGATACCTTTTTAATCCTAAATAGATACTTTTATCTTGTGCACCGTGCATGTTGTCATTTTTTACTCACTATGTACATATAACAGTGTGTGTTGGCTCAACGCTTGGTTTTTTTTCAGTGACACATGGGAAATAAGTCTGTCTGTGACACTTGTTTTAACATGGATGTGATACAAAAAGAATAATTTATGATCAAAAACCAGGCCAGTTCAATGCATCAGGTCTTGGGGGAAGAAGGAATGTAAATTACTCAACACATCTTCTCTTCAAGTGGGAAAAAATGACTGATGTGATAAAACTAAACAAGGCACCAAGCCAGACATAACAATAACAGTCTTCCTTTAAAAAAGCATTCAAACATTCTTACACAAAAAAGACTCGATTAATTTCATCACAGTTGTATGAGAGAGATATGAAAGTTAGAGCACCGAGTTCATGAAATTCATATCAGACAAAAAAGTCACCGTGCATTGATTTAATCACAGTTGAAGAATAAGCTGTGATTAAATAAGTATATACATCTACGTATTGTTTAAATTTGACACGCCCGGGTTTCATCGGTTGATGCATGTTATTTACATGACACACGCTAAATCATGTAGCTGTTAGGACAGTTTGAAAATTGAATTAGACGTGCTTGCGTCTAAGGTTGCTGCAAATAAAATATACCTAGTTCCATATTCTTTAAGTGAGTTTTAGTGCACTTTGTAGTTCTACAATTGCAGACTGTAGTCCATCTGTTTTTCTACATACTTTGTTAGTCTACCACCAGAACAGATCACGTACTAGACAGACACAGCAGTGCTGATGGAGTTTTAAAACCCTGTTCACTCACTGTCCACTTTATTAGAGAAATTCACCTTAATTCTCTGCCTTGCATATGTAGTCATAGACAATAACTCATCTGTTGCTGCAAATTTTGTATTAGTCATCATCTAATTCTTTACCAGTGCTCAAGGTACACTGACTATAGGATGCTGGTGTCTGGATATTAATGGATAATGGCCTATTTTGAGTCCAGCAAATGAGGCGGTTTTAAAACCCAGCAGCACTGCTGTGTCTGATCCAACCGTACTAGCTCAGCACACTAACACCATCAGTGTTTACCTGCTGCAGTGCTATGAGTGATCCACCACCCAAATAGTACCTGAATCTGTGCTGGTCTGTGGGGGCCCTAGCCAATAGAGAACAGAGTAAAGGGGACTGTAGAGAAACAGATGTACTAGAGTCTGTAATTGAAGAACTACAAAATGCACAGCCACCAACGTAAATAACAAATAAGCAGAATACAAATTGACTGCTGCATAGTACATAACTAATAGTGAGAAACCATACTAATGAAAACAGGTAAGTTGAAATAATTAAGCACCCTTGCATTACAGAGCAGATGTGGTACAGCTGCAGTTTTCTAGCCCACCATCTTGGTGACTTGGGTTTGAATCCTGGAGTGGTTTTCACCCAGTTTGAGCATAACACATACAATTGCATGCAGGAGTGAAGATCTAACATTAAAAGTACATTAAAGAGACCTGTCTACACCTCCTGAATCCCAGGACACGTTCCAGCTAACCTGACAACACCCAATAGGATAAAGTGGTGGTAAAAATGAAAATAGAATAAAATAATGCAATAAGTCTTGGATGTTGTGTAACAGCTAAACAAGGATTTCATGTAATGCTCAAGTCAGAAACAGAATGATCACTGTGGTGTCACGACAGGTAGTGACACCTGAACATGCAGTTGCCTGGTTACAGAGCGATCACATTAACCTGAGAATAAACAAAAATGTGCTTACCAAAAAGATTATAAACACACAGGAACATGGACATACACTAAATGCACCTTCTACTCAACAGAGGCAGTGGTTATTGCCAAAAGGAGACCTTGGTTTTATAAGCTTCTAATAATTACAGTTTAGGAGTATGTTATATGGTGTTGCTTGACACCTTCTATGAGTATATGGACATTATTCTGTTTCATTTTAACACTAAAACAGTCATTTATACTCCCAAGAAACTAGATGTCACTCATTCAATCCTGCGCATGTTTTTTCACATATACTCAAACAGAGAGGTTCATTTTGTATTTGGGGTATGAACACATTTACACACCGTCTGTCCAATATAGAAAGTCTGTCCATTGGCTACAATAATAATAACCAATTGCGCACCAATTACATGACCCAGAGTACTGGATATTTGAGTTAATTTAGACATTATATCTACTTAATCTATTTATTGATCTGTTTTTTTAGACAAAGTCACTGCTACCAAGTTCAAAATGTGAAGTATATGTGTATAAAATATATCTAGACAAACAATGGAAGTAGGATGGATTGTACTCTATACATCCGTGACTTCATATCTAATTTATACTCTGCCCTTCTAATACAAATTCTATATCAAAATGCACTGCTGGCTCACAGCAAGAAGGTCCTGGGTTCAATCCCAGGGTGGAGCGACTTTTGCCCTTTGTCTGTATAGTATATGTATGTTCTTCCTGTGTGTGTGTAGGTTTACTCCAGGTACTCCAGTTTCCTTGATCTAAACTGCCATTCATTTGAGTGTGAGTGGTCTTAAGATAACCTTGTGTGTGTGTCACTGAAATGGTCACTGATGCCGATAGAGACTTCATAAAAACTACATAGAAACAGATGCCAACTTTTATAGAGAACTTGTTGGACTTGCAATGAACCCTGACCCTAACTAAAGCAGATACAGGTATGTGTTGCGTAATGTCCATTCGATAACGCCTGCTTGCTTAATGCACAAAGTCTTAAAATAAAAACAGTGAAAATCCATTTAATTCACATCTGAATAAAAGAAAACTAGTATGAGTGAACTGTTGTGACAGCTGCTGACACGAAAGAGAATCTTGGTATCATTCAACTGTCTTTTTCATCTTTGTTTCGGCATCTAAACGATACATGTCTACAGAAATGTCCAGTCAACGTCCATTTGGTCGACGCCTTGTTTCACAGAATATAATGCAGATGCTAACTGGCACATGCAGTACTTTTCAGACACATTTGAATGCCCAAAATGAGCCCAGTCTTGGTAACCAACATTAATGCCAAGCCTCACAGTCATGTTGGAAGCCTCAGAAAAGGGGCATACATTTAATACCATAATGCCAGATGCAATATTTGAGTGTCCACAAACTTCTGCCAAAATACGTAGTGTATGTAGAGCACTGACATTTGTAAATTTAATCTCTAGGTCCAAAACAGCTTAGGGCAGCACTGTGGCACTTGAGATCAGGGCAACAGCATTGGAGTCCCAGAGGTTCGAATCCAACATTGGACTCTGCCCATGAGCTTTACTAAAACTACAAAGCACTGTGGAAGATTGGGAAGATTGGATTATTGTGAATATTATTAAAACCAAATCTATTTGTTCAAGACTAATTATGAAACAAATTACTTTGTCACTGTTTATATAGGAAATATACCTCTCATTGTGTTACAGCAATTTTATCACAGATAAAAAGGATTTTAGGCACGCTGCTTCACGCCATGCCTAATAACACTGCTAATGCGTGGCCCGTCATGACTTATTGCTTTAATATACAACCTAGACCTGCTAGTCATGCAAAAACAACAGTGATATCTCCGGCACGGCCATCAAATAACTCATGTCTCGCTTTCATAAACAACAGATCACGGCTTGATATCCACAACACAAATAAAGCAATATTCCAGTCACTTCTCCTGATCTAGAGACACGTATTGATCTCTGTATTACCATATAATTCCAGCATTCTGTTTAATCTCACTGTATCAATTGCCAGATCGATTTTTACAACCTGGTTTATTTTGAAAATGTGTTTTTCTCCACCACTTACATTATTACAAGAGTATTCAGAATCAGAAGCCACGCTTCGGGATATGTAAAGAGATTTAATGGTCCTTTTGAGCACAGTTCAGTACAGTTGTAGTATATAATGAGATGTAAACACTGGTGCAGCTTCAAACTGACCATGAATATATATTATGCTTCTTTTTTTATTAAGCCTCTTATTTATTATGCACAGGTGCTTAAGGTTTATAACAGTAATCAACGTTACTTAATGCGCTGTGCTCTGGTTGCATTGCCATGCATTTTAACAGGGTGTGTTCACCCTCAAATAACTGCCTATACTCTGTAGAAGGAAATACAAATCTGTGAGTTTTTTTCAAAAATGACACTTTATACTTGAATTTCATGATGTTATAAAAACATATTCAGTCATTCCTTTTTTTTTTTATACCCGCTTAATTAAATCCAGAATGTCAGGGATTTGTATTCCAGCACAAGTGCACATGAATCCAAGAAAATGCATATTTTTCTGTATGTTTTTCATTACCTATCTTTCTTTTTGTATTTCTTTCTTGTTTTCTTATTATCTTTGTTTAATGTGCCCACTTTTCTTTCTTCGTTGCTTGCTTTTTATCCCTTTTTACTTTCATTTGTTTATTTATTGTTATTTAACTGTGAGTTCTATGTCCTATCTGTTTGATTTTTCTATTTGCTTCTGGCATTTCTCTTTTTCCTCTCATATTTCTGCTGACTCCCTTTTTTTGTTTGTTCTTTTCTTTTTCCTTTCTTTCCCCACTTCTCTGTTTTGCTTTCTTTCAGGCTTATCTACCTTTTAGGTTGTTTTTTCCTTCCACTTTTATTTCTCTTCTATTTTCCCTTTCATTCTTTCCTAATTTATTTCATTCTTGCTTGAGTTTTATTTTCACTGTTTTATGCCATTTTATTTTCTTCATTCATTCTTTATGGTTTAATTACTTCTTTCTTCTTTCTCTCTTTTTGCAGTTCTTGTGATTCTTGCTTACCTTGTTGCCTGCTTGTCTATATATATCAATCTTTCTTTCCTTCCTTCCTTTTTGGTCCCATTATGTAAGCTCAATCTTTTACATTTATTTTTATTTTTTCTTTCTTTTGTGTTTGTACTCTTTTTTTTCTCATATTCCTTTTCTTTCCTTTCTAAACCTTTTTCTTCTTAGACCATGCTATTCTACTCTTTTTCGTTCTGCCTTTGTCCTTATATTTCATTATTTTTATTCAACACTTTTCTTTATTCTTAATCAACTTTGTTCCCTTCTTTCTTATTGTTTGCTCCTTATTTGTAATTCTTCACACCAGTTTGCTTGCTCGCTTTTGTTAGATTCTTTCTGGTTTATATTTGTGTCTCTTCTTCTTCTTTTGCATTTCCCTTCTTTGTCATCTATTTCTTTCTCCCTTTTGTCTTACTTTTTGTTTTCTGTGTTTTCCTTTGGCATGTTCTCCTACTTTCTTTTAAGTACTCTTTAATTCATTATTTATGTAATTTTCTACCTCCCATTTTTCATCTCTTTCTTTCAACTCTGTTTACTCTTTCTTTTCCCCCTTTCTTTCCTTTGTATTAATCTTTCCTTCTTGCCTTCTTTCTTGCCTTTATTTCTTGGAACACACACAATTTATTTTGTTTCTTTCATACTTTCTTTTTTGTATTTACCCTTTTGCTTTTTCCTCCATCCCTCTCAATTTCTCTTTCTTAATATCTTCATTTTTCATGTTTTTTTTCTCTTGCTGTAATTTTTTGTTTAGATTTTTTTTACATTAAACAAGCAACACCAAGAACCAGCTGTGTTCTTTTACTGATTCAGGCCTGTTACAAACCTAATGCATGCAAACAACAGAACTTTTATCATCACTAGCTTTCCCACACATAATTATTCATTTAGCATGTTCAGTCACTATTTACTAATACAGACAGCACAAAAATTTAGATCTGCTATAAACACACACACACACACACACACACACACACACACACACACACACACACACACACACACACATACACACATTGATATCCTGTCCTGTCCCAAATCAGCACCTAGACACAGGAAACAGCAAGACAAACTTACGATGATGAGCAAGATGAAGTAGATGAAGTTGTAGAATGAATGTGCATCCATCACATAGTACATGATCTCCACCCAGCCCTCTAGAGTGATCACCTGTGCACAATTGAACACAACACATAACAATTTAATAATTTAATCACAAGAAAACATTGTTTTAGAATTTTAAATACATAATTTAAATTAGGTTGATCTCATGCTAATCACAAAAGGACGTATTATTTAATAATTCATTCAAAGGCTCTTTTGTTGATCTATCCATCCAGAGATCTCCTTCCTCTCACCTGAAATATGACGATCCATGCGTAGCCGATATTATCGAAATTAATGGCGCCTTTGTGAGGGTTGCTGCTTCCAGTCAAACAACGGGTATAGTACTTATTCCAGTTGACACACAACCCCATGGAGCTGGTGTTTGTGAAAGGCTCGGTGCCCATACCCGGGACTGCATCCTCTTTATCCAAACAGCACTCTGTCCCTCCTTCCCTTAGTTGGGGAACGTCTGAACAAGACATGATACCATTATCCTGTGCCAGAGAACAGATGAAGGGTCGCTCATCCTCCTCCTCCGGCCGGTAGTAAGGGGTAGGGAGAGTAACTCCAGAGGGACTGAGAGATTATAGGATAAAAAGGACAAAGAAAAAGACCAAGGATGAAAAACAAGATCTGAGTATGATCAGAAGCATGAGTAAGGAAAAGCAATCAAGTCAAATCAGATTTATTTCTATAGCGCTTTTAACAATGGATCTTTGTCTTAGATTCTCTGGTGAGGCCAATCCTAAAATGAGCAAGCCCAGGGCGACAGTGGAAAGGAAAAACTCCCTAAACATTGTAAGGAAGAAAACTCGGGAGGACCAAGACTCAAAAAGGGAACGATCCTCATTGAGTGGCTTAATTGTGAATTGTAAGAATTAAACTAATGTATGTAGGCAAATAAGGTCGTAATAATAGTTCAATGAAATGAAAGCCATAGCTGTAATAATAGTTGTAATAACAGTTTAACCAGTTCTATTCATTAAGCTAATGGTTATAGCAGACTGTATCAGAACCCAATGTGACATCCTTCAAACCTCCACCAAACCCCCAAACCTCAACTGCGCTCTCCACACCAGAACACAGAGAGATAATTAACCTGTCACGGCGACTGACAGTAACTGTGTGTGAGAGTGTGTGCACAGCTGAATAGGAAAAAGATAGCTCATGATAAGGTCGTACAGCACTGAAGCGAGTAAAAAATGAGCTAGCCAAAGAGAGAAGTACAACATGAAAAAGAATAACCAAAGCGAATCACAGATTAATTCACCTGGATCAAACAGAGCATCATTATAGCTATATATACTGTTCTATACACAGATAACATCAGGCCAGTGCTTTCGGGTCCAATCTCCCAGCAGAACAAGGCTGTTGGCACGGTAACCCCATGGTCACACTCTCATAAATATGAACGTCGAACAGTTTTAATCAACTGCCTTCATCGACTGGGCGGAATCTCATTAGCATAGAGTAAAGCGGTGCTGTTTATAAATAGAGGGTAAATAAAAGACAACGTGTCTGTATTTAGGACACTCTAGGGTGGCATCACCATCAAATGTGGCTCAAGGACTGGGTTTTAGCTCACCCACACTGAACAGCCAGAACATTATGTCCACTCACAGATAAATGGAATAAACTAAGATATATTGTTAGGTGAAGTACTAGAAAATAATAGAAGTTAAGTGATTCTTGTAGTCAGAGGGTTGAACGTTGTAGAAATTCCCAGTTTCTCTGAGCGACAAATCATAAGGGTGAGCTGAGTGTGTAGGAATGTCTACAAAATGGCATGGTTTGTAGGGTGTGCCAAGTCCTACCAGTGAGGGATCTGAGGATGGTCAAACCAAAAACCGACTATACATGTTGCAATGTTATTAAATTGTATTTCGATTTTAGCCAGGGGCATCATCAGACCCTCACATCGTCGGTTTTATCCCGAATGACTGAGCAGGACACAACATGCAAATTCACTACAAGCAATACATTTCCCCTAATGACCCAGCATCTTTCCAAAAGCTTGAGAAGCTAACGCTTTCAGTCTTTTTTTTTCTTTTCTTTTTTTTACTAGTAATGGACATGCAAAAATATTTAAAAGAAAGTCATCAAGCAAGGTGAAGATAAACACAAAAGCTGAGGCATTCATAAAACTAGTAAAGGTGTAAATAAGTTAGGTAAACCTAAACAAAATGAATGCAATTAAAAACAATAATTTAGTGTTAATTTGTTCTTCATTTCAGAGTATTGCAGAGTAACGGCTAATTCATGTATTAAATCACTGTAATGTATTTAACCTCTTGCCATTCCAGCCGTTTTTTCCATTTTCGCCTAAAATGACATACCCAAATCTTGAAGCTTTTTACTGAGACAGTCCATAAACTACAGGAATTTTGAAAAGCCTTCAAAATTGTACTAGAAGGCGCTTAAATATATTTTAATTATTCTGCAATGGTCAAAATATGCTAAAAACAACCTAAAAACATAGGCGCTTTTCTAAATTTTATTTTCGAATCTAAATATTAGTGCCTACAAACTGAAGAGCTCATGTGCTTATTTCTGTTATGCCCATGTGACTGACTGTGCCCCTCTAAGTACTAAAAGCACCCTGATCTTAACAAAATATCACCCACCTTGAATGTGTTATATTTATAAAAAGGACACTTAAAGAGGTTCCTCAGCCGACACTTACAAATCCTTGATTTTGAGTTCTTGCTTGTGTTTAGTTTTCTGTCCATTATTTGCTTGATTTGCTGTCTCATACTCACAGGGTGAAATTCTCCTCAGGGTAGCAGCGGTTGCGCAGTAGCCCCGCCCACAATTGCACCCCAATGATGCCGAAGATAAAGAAGACAAAGAAGCAAAGCAGCAGCACATTACCTAACATGGGCAGAGTGTCCAGCAGCAGGTTCACCAGGATCCGCATACCTGCAGGCACACACGTGCACACACACACACAAACGCACACACACACACACACACACACACACACACACACAGACAAACACAAACACAAACATAGAAACATGAATTCCATCTAAATCAGAATTGCTGGTACAATGTGTTACAGCACACACACTTGGTTTGTGTGCTCAGACTGTATAAAGAGTGTGTTACCATTGATTTGGGTGCATGATTACTGCTGAGTGTGCACATGGAGAGACTCATTAAGGAGCCAAAACACTGAAGTGTGCATGTAAGTACATAAGCCACACGCTATTTGTTTATTAAATTTCTGATTAATTTAACATCAACTAATAGAGAGAAAGCTATACACAGATATAAAATCAGTATTTTGTCAATATCCTGTCTTATTATAGAGTCGAATCCCCCTAAACCTGAACTCCTGCTATACAAATTCCTGCTATAATGTATGGAGTTTATTAATCCCCCCCCTAACCTGTTATCAAATCAACAACTAGCTATAACGAATGCAGATCAGGATAATAACAGAAACTCTATCTACATCGTCCTACTTCATTTTAGTCAGTAGTGAAAGTAGGAGGTGATCGTTGTTCTAATTTAATGTGGAGAGAATGTCTACATGCACTCGGTGGTACATAAAAGGACACTACTCTGAAAAGATGAAGCCTGTCCCAGATAATAGGCAGACAGGAGGACCAATCAGAAAGTGCCCTGTGCCACTATATTATTCTGACATCGTTAAAAGCAGGGTTTTAAAGGTAGCTACCAGTTAAGGATTTTCCCATAAGAAGTAGTAAGTATTAAAAATAAGGAGTTATAAAAAACAGCCTGGAAAAGCTGACATGTGCCGGGCACGTTGTTAAGCCTCTGTTGCAGAGATGTCCCGATTCACATGATCGAGGAAAAAAGAGATTAACATGGTAAAATTACCAAGGTACAGTGAGCAAAGACGGCCCTGTGTCGGACTGTAATCCTGTCTGTTGTGACAAGGCGGTCAAGAAAAGCAAGGTTAAAACATAAAGAAAAGAAACTTTATTAAACTACAGCCAATAAAGACTTACTGACCATGCATCCGCTTTACTCCTGCCCCATGCTTTCCACAGGGCTTTTTACAAAGCTATTTTACAGAGCTTTAGTGCCAATACATCACAAACACGTCCAGTTGTGTGATTAACTACAGCATTTGCAAAACAAAATGATGTCAGTGAGAGCAATTTACATTGTGGTTATGGCTCATTTATGTCTATCTGGTGCTTAGATTTTACTAGAACATTCTTATTTTAACATAAAAAATCAATGTATGTGTTCAACAGAAAAAGTAATATAGAAAGAAACTAGTGGGGTTTGGTTAGGCACATAGGAACCCAAGATTGCCCCATCAGGAGGTCAAAGTATTGGAAAGCAGTCACGTAGGCATGTGTGGGACCGGAGGAGCCTAAATGTGCATTTCATTAGAATAATAAGAATACATTAAACTCTGAGCTTTAAGAAACAGGAGAGCAGCCCAGAAGGCAGAAGTTCAGCTAGCAGCACTACTGCAGAAATACATCCTGGGGACAGAGTGAATTATAAAACACTTCTCTATGCTCGAGCAACGCTGCACTGTTAACATTATACAGCATTTAGCTTTTGGCGGTCTCATGGCTTCATAGGCATGACTGTATTCTGAATTCGACTGAATTGGATTAAAATTGGAAGGGGGAGCAGGAGACGCAAGAGTACAGTCGCAGAGAGACAAAACAAGATGCAGTGGGTGTGGAAGAATCAACAGTAGTTGTTTGGCTGGATCGCAGTGTTCTTATGAAGGTCTCATCACTTGAGAGTAAATAGAAATGCACCCTCGTGACCCAGGCTGCTCATTAGAAGAAAACTGCATCTCACGTAATTGGGTAAGAGAGAGAGAGGAAGTGAGAAGGACAGGAGAGAGCCTTAGGCGAGCGCTACAGAAAAAGGGAATGAGAAAAGGGAAAATAAAGAGTAGTGTTATAATGGATGATGTTGGTAATATAGTCATAAAAGATGCAATTATGTCACTTCCATAACATTTGTAATGTGAGTGATTGGAGTCAAAAGTCTGAATATTTACAAGCAATGGGACTTGTCTTACATTGTCACTAGAGGTAGTCCCTGATTTATGATGGGCATACATCATCAAAAGTTACATTTATTGTAAAACGAGGAGTGTAATTATTAATGTAAATATCATATCATAACGAGTGAACATCACTCTCACCATGTGACTCTCTACTAAACATCACTCTCACCATGTGACTCTCTACTAAACATCACTCTCACCATGTGACTCTCTACTAAACATCACTCCCACCATGTGACTCTCTACTAAACATCACTCCCACCATGTGACTCTCTACTAAACATCACTCCCACCATGTGACTCCCTACTAAACATCACTCCCACCATGTGACTCCCTACTAAACATCACTCCCACCATGTGACTCTCTACTAAACATCACTCTCACCATGTGACTCCCTACTGATCATCACTCCCACCATGTGACTCCCTACTGAACATCACTCCCACCATGTGACTCCCTACTGAACATCACTCCCACCATGTGACCCCTTACTAAACATCACTCCCACCCTGTGACCCCTTACTAAACATCACTCCCACCATGTGACTCTCTACTAAACATCACTCTCACCATGTGACTCCCTACTGAACATCACTCCCACCATATGACTCTGTACTAAACATTACTCCCACCATGTGACTCCCTACTAAACATCATTCCCACCATGTGACTCTCTACTAAACATCACTCCCACCCTGTGACTCCCTACTGAGCATCAGTCCCACCATGTGACTCCCTACTGAACATCACTCCCACCCTGTGACTCCTTACTGAACATCACTCCCACCCTGTGACTCCTTACTGAACATCACTCCCACCCTGTGACTCCTTACTGAACATCAGTCCCACCATGTGACTCCCTACTGAACACAGAAAAGTATCAAGACAAAACGTACATTTAAACATTATTAAAACACTTACAATAAACTACAGTTAAGTATTAACAAAAGTTAACATAAAGCTTATTTTATAAATAAGTACTGCATATTTTATTTATTTAATCGAATAATGGTATGTACGTGAAAAACAAAGCAGTTATTGGGCAACCGCGGCTTTTTCTTACTACACTTCCCAGCGCTCATCAATGCCACCACATGGCTCCCCATATCACGCACTGCTGACTTCCTAATGCACAACACTTGGTTGGGAATATTCTAAATTCAGAGTACGGTTTCTGCTGAATGTATATTTATATTTATTGCTTATTAATTTGGTTACAAAATTAAACTTGGTAACAAAATTAAAGTTTGGGTCAGGTGACACATTTAGACATTGGCTGTGTCTGAGGGAAGGAAGGTTGAATCTGTAACAGAGACATCTATTCAGCCCTGTGGTTTACAGGTGCCCTGTTCATGGTCGTGTGCCCCGTGGATGTCGGTGAGAGTTTGATAAAAACCTCTGTACAGGGACTGCAGAGTGTGTGTCCTGAGAGCCCCTTAAAACGAGCATCATAAACCCATGGCTGTTGATAGCTTATCACAACAGTCCATAAAACAAAGTGATGGAAAATACAAGGTGAAAATTTTTATTGTGTTTTCTGTTTAAACAAAATGCCACAGTGATTTGACTGATAGAGGCTGTTTTCTGTTTGAGATAAAAATTACCCAGATTAAGCAGCACTGGAGGAAACAGTAGTATTACTCAAAGAAATAGCAGTTCTACTTTCACTACAGAAAAAATCCACACAAAATAAATCACAAAAAATCCCCCAAGTACAGTTTATGACCTTGGGGTGTTTTTAACTCACATTAAACATGTGACAATTACTTCATTTTAGCAGATAAACTTAAACTTTGGAACTTATATACAGGGACTTTCAACCGATACAGTCTTACAATTCAAGTAATTCTGGCCTTGCTCAAGGACCCAACAGCGGTAGCTGGGCAGAGATGAGATTTGAAATCTGGCACTTATGATCCATAGTTCAGCGCGTTAACCGCTAGGCTACCACAGTTCACATTTATAGCATGAATACAATGCAATGTAACTTCTAACAGCAAATAATAATAATAATAATACTGTTTCCTTTCTTCTCTCAAACTTACTTTAACTAAATGTAGATAACAACATCAATTCGATCCAATTATTATTATTAAAAAGTAAAAAAACGTAATAATAACACTTTAATTTGCCAAAGCAAGCAAAAACTCTCCTAATCTATACTAACTGAGTAAAGTGAGCAGGTGAAAATGCATACTTGCAATTTATAAAGCGAAAAAAAATATAATTGTAAAAATGTAAATTGTTTTTTCTCTGTCAGCCATTCAGAGTGCTAAATGAATTGTTGATATCCAAAAGCAATAGAAAAAAATATATAGTTAACTTAACCTTAGACAGATCTATTGGATTCCGGGTGCACCTTACCCCAAGACCAAGGCTGTCACCAATAAGAGGTCAGAAACCGAGATCACTCATGCTGGACTCGAGTACTACAACACTTCAACAATACTGAAAAATCGAATAATCCCTAATATCCCAGGATTATTTCACAATATATGTGATGCTACTGAATGCTTGGTTTTCTCTGTCTTTAAGTGCCCCCATATATGCTTGCAAAAGCTTAGGTGCAGTCTACATTAATTAGACAGGAAATTAGGAATTATACAGACAAACAGATAGACAAATAGATATATAGATAAAGGTAGTTAGTCTGGAAATAAAACTCCATAAAGTGTGACAACCAAACCCAGTCTGCATTATATATGGCACCATGTAGCTATATGTGACTACCTGCGTGTGTGTGTGTGTGTGTGTGTGTGTGTGTGTAAGCCAATGAAGCTGGATTTGATTCTCCCATCAGTGCAAATCCCCTCGTTATTTCCCTCATCAATTTCCAGTGAAAGCACATGCACGCTAATTCAATTAGCATCCATATTTTATGAGCCGAAGCACTCTGAAATATTGATAAGGCCAGTCGTTTATGCAGGACCTGAATCTGAGGTCAGTGTGTGTGGAGTGAATGTCAGCTAGACAGCTCTGAATTATAGGAAACAATCCAAAAAATGAGTTTTTTAAGCTATTGACTGAAGGATTTATTCTGGCTGCAGTACAGGTGTGATTCAAAGAAAGACCCACACAGGCAGAGTTGCAAAAGTCTGCTGAAATGGATCATTTATTTAATTGACTATGGAAATTGACATATAAAGTATGTGGTTATCTTAGCCCTAATTGATGCTTTAAATAGTGTAAGATGACTCTACATGACTGCAGAACCTTGTTCCTGATGCTGGGCCAGATACAAGCCATACAAGGTACACATAAGCAGTATGTGAGTTATTATTATTGCTTATCTACATGTGTACTTTTGTTTTAAAAGATCCATGCAGACAAAACAATGTACAGTCGATTCCGGTTAATGGGACCACATTGGGACGCGATTGTTTTGGTCCTAATAACCGGCTGGTCGAAATGATTAAACGAACATGCTCTATGTTACAAGACGGGACGTGCTATGTAACATATTAAATGTTTATTAAACCTTTATTGT
>JAVSBV010112403.1:0-21243 GCA_033117975.1 Parotocinclus spilosoma
AAGCCCCACCCCCACCCCCCCACACACCCCCTCCCCTACACACACACACACACACACACACACACGCACACACACGGGTAAAAAAACGGGTATTGGTAAATTAGAAAAGGTCATAATAGCTAAGATGTTTAACAATGTTATAATGTTTGATGGTCATTGTAAGTTATGTAGTTTTGTAAGAACTGGTGTCTGGAGCATTGTGACGTTAAGGAAAATGGTGACTCAGTGCTTTGGAATAGTGTTTTACAGGTTCCAAGTTCAAATTGTAGCACAACTAATCTATCAGTGTTGAGTCTTTGAGCATGCACTTAAATGATTTAACTCAAGTCTCAAGTGTAAGATATAAGGGCAACTGTTAAAAGCTGTAAATGTAGAAGTTTAGGGAATTATGACTTTGGTGCTCCATAAATATAAATATGTTTTCTGTTAAAAAATAAATAAATAAATAAAGAAAAAAGGATTTAACACCATGAAACGTTAATAGCACTCCCACACTACAATGCTAAATCTTCAGACTCTAGGTGCAATTCCAAATGTCATTGGTCATTTTATCATTTCTTGTTTACTAATCAAGCACATTTGGGGTCTTGCTTGCATCATAATACTTAAATACTACACAGCTCAGACTTATGAATAAATATTTTATGTTTATTTGCTGACCTGACATATTTTGTGCTGGGTATACACCTAGCTTCTAATAGTAATGTACTGTATTTAAGAACTAGCTTGAATTAAGTTATGCAATACCATTTAAACTGGTGGCTCATTGGTTAAGTCTGTGAATATAGATTTGAAGTTGAGAACTCTTGAGCAAGCCCATTAATCTAGAGGCTTTGGATACCTATCGGCAAGAACTGTATTCTCATTTACGGCATGTTTTTGCACATTCATACACACTCTTGTGTGTGTGTGTGTGTGTTCACATCCTGGCTTGCATGCAGAAACATCTCACGGATTGCCCTGATGGACATCTTTTGGTTAGTCATATCAAAGTCTTATCTGATTGTGAAGTTGGGTTGCTGATTTTCTAATTTGTGCAGGGTCTTCAATGTATTTTTAGGCATTGAATGTTGTCCCATGTTCTTTAAGCTTAATCAACATTGAATGCCTGTGACCTTTGATCCCTCAGAAGGAGCTGCATTAAAAACCAACATCATTTTGTAAACGGATATTACTACATTGGCTCAGGAACACAAGAATACCACTGGCTATAAACACAGTTCATCGCTCCATCTACACGTGCAATTTAAAACTCTACCATGCAAAACAAAAAACATATATCAACAACACCCAGAAATGCAATTGGCTTCTGGGCCTGAGCTTATCTGAGATGGACTGAGTATTGTGGAAAAGTTTACATTTCAAATCGTTTGTGGAAATCATGGATGTCGTGTCGTCCAGGCCAAAGAAAGGATTGTTATTAGAGCAAAGTTCAAAAGCCTGCATCTCTGATGGTATAGGGGTGTGTTAGTGCCCATGGCATCTGTAATGGCACCAGCATATGCTGTCATCAAAGCAATGTCTTTTTCAGGGACTGTTTATTTAAGACGATGCCAAGCCGTATTCTGCACGTTGCATCAGTGTGGTTTCATAGTAAAAGAGTGCGGGTACTAGATTGGCCTGCCTGCAGTCCAGTCTTGTCTTCCACTGAAAATGTGTGGTGCATTTCGAAATGTCACAAAATACGACAACAGAGACCCTGGACTGTTGAGTAACTGAAGTTGTACATCAAGCAAGAATGGGAAAGAATTGCTCCTACAAAGCTTCAACAGTTAATGCCCCTTTACCAATTTTTTTGGAACATGTTGCAAATATCAAATTCAAAGTGAGTGAATATTTACGAAAAACAATAAAGTTTATCCATTTAAATATCTTGTCTTTGTAGTGTATTTAATTGAATATAGGTTCAAAAGAATTTGCAAATCACTGTATTCTGTTTTTGTTTATATTTTACACAACGTCCCAACTTGATTGGAATTAGAAGGTAGAGAAACATGTCCACTCATGTTTAACGTTAATTCATATGTAAATACAGTTTGACTGAACTTGTTTAACAGATGCCACCTAACTGTGTAGTAATAAATTTCAGTTTGTCTTGAAAAACTTTCATTAAACCAAGGAGGCTGATCTTAGGTAAAAAATAATGATGATAGATGATCTATTGCTTTGGTAAGATGATGCAGGTTTTTAAATCCTGGTTTTATGCAGAACCAAGTATAATAGAAATTTCAAACCATTCTTTTAAGGAAATCAATATGTAAATTAAATAACATTGTATATCTTTATAACAAGTAAGACCTGCTCTAAAGTTTCAAAATGTAAGTACCTTTCACGCAACAGTATAGAACCACATTAACATTAATGGTTGTTAATTGTATTTATAACATTTACGTGAATTATTCAAAGGTTGTGCTAAAAGTCACCCCACTTACTCCACAACCGAGATACTCTATATTAATACGTGTAAAAAAATTGCCTCTTCAAAAAGCTTTCAGTGAAACAAAACCTTAATCTCAGCTGTGTGGTGTTTGTGTGTAGGAGGCAGGAGGGGAGAGCACAGCTATACACGGACCCTCAGAGGAGAGGAAGGAGAAGGTGCCCAGCCCTCACCTGAGCCAGCTGGTGGTGTTGACAACCAGTGACACACTGTATGGTCTGGCAGAGCGGATTGTTGCCACTGAGTCACTGTAAGCTTCCCACTCATTATATATAAAACATTGTTTGCCCTTCCTTACCTGAACTAGGATTTAAAGTTTTTCGGGTAGTACTTTATGATGCTATCATTCTGCTATCAAGAACCATAATATTTTTTATATGCATATATAGCACTTAATTGTCTTTCACACTTAAGTAAAACTATTTACATGTCCAATGTTTAAACTTCAACCAACCGGTTTTACCCTGTTTGTTTTTAGCTAAGTTGCTATGTGTTATATCTATATATCAGGAAAAGACAGCAGTGAGGGGGACTTTCAGACCTCTCATATATTTAGGGTGAGATCTATGCACAAACAAAATTAGAAGGCGCACACACAACTGCTGTTTGAGGAAATTTATAAAGAAAATGAATGTGGAGGATGCGGCTACAGTGTCAAAGGAAAATAAAAAGTTTAAAGAAATCCAATTTGGATGCAAACCAAAAAAGTGGATGTGTGTCACTTCGCTTGCTGCCTGAACGTAGCCAGCTAGCCCTGCTTTATTTTCTTAGCAGCCAAGTGAATTTGTTTCAGTTAACTGTTCAGTGGTGTAACTTTTGGTGGCCTGATCCTCTCTAAACTAATGAGGACTGAGTTGTGGAAAAAATAAGCTCTTAGATCACTGTTTATTTTTTAATCCCTTTATCCACTTTTAGGTTGTGTTCATAAAGCCTATCTGTGTTTTAATTTTGCGTCATTCCCCCTCTTTGTCATGCGGTTACAATTTAAACTGTGCAATTAGAAATCTGTAAATAAGCAAAGCTTAGTAAAATTCTATACCCTTCTATTTCTATAATTCTATACTTAGTAAAAATCCTACCCGTTTCTCATAGGCTTGTGCAGGATTACTAGGGCACTGATGCACATGCTCGGAACTGACAGCGCTTAATAGTTCCATTACCTTTGGGCCCATTTTTGGTCCCGCTAGCACACTTTCTTTTGCTTAATGGAATTATCAGTGAAGGGCATAAAGCCTGCATGTAGGGATCAAGATTACAGGTGATGGTGATAAGGGCAGGAAATGGGCGGCTCATTACTGTCAAAGCAGTATATATATAGCAGCAGCGTGACATAGGTTACATTACATTGCATGTACTCTATCTTGTATCTCGGAAAAACAAACAAATATGGCCTCCTGCAACTATGTTTTTTAACACACAAGAATTGCAAACAAGTGTATTTACGACTACTTACACGTCAATAAACTGAAATGCGTAGTTAGTATTAATATATTTCCACTTCCTACATGTCACAAATGTAAAATTATTTGTTATATTTTAATATTCAACATTTTCATCTCCTTATCTCCGAATTTATTCACGTTGCCATTCAAACTGCTCAGTGTTTTGTATGTTCTGATACCAGTGGCCTATGACCACAGACAAATGCTTTCAAATAATTCCTTACCAAGAACAGAGGACATGGGCCAAACAAGTGCAGACTTAACATCAGCAATAACCAATTACTAACAATGTTTACTTATAATTGCACCCATTACATCTGGTAATTGTTTCTGTTTGTTTCTCTTTTTGTTTTATGTTTATTAAACATAAAACTCATTATTTATATATTATTATTATTATTTATATATAATGTGTACATTACAAGGGAAGTATAAGAAGTGTAAGGCACAGTTGCTATAGTGGCAGCAATTGTGTCAAGACTGAGACTACAAATAAGGAGACTGTGAGCATCTGATTTCTGTAAACTTTATAATAATGACAATATCCAGTATTTGTCTCCCACTTCTGTCTCTTTCTCTCTTCTGCATATAATAATTTGTAATGCCTGCTAAATCACATTTTATACCACTGGGAACTTATATTTTTTCATATTGAAATTCAAATAAGAATTGGTATTACATTATGTGTAATAATTAATGTCTGTAATGATATTGTTACATAATACATTACAATATATACATACATTCAATCATTTTTTGGACTTAAAGCATTGTGTATACATTACATACTGTATACTGGAGAGTCTATAAACTTCCAAAACCTTGTAACAAACAAAAAGATGTGCCTGAATTCCACATTTACAAACCATACTGTAATTTGTGGAAAATTGCTGCAATTTAAACTAATATAAACTAATTAATGTAACTAATTAGTGAACTAAAATTTATTATAAGCTTTTGTTAAATAATTCACAGAATTTACAAAAACATAGGCTGTGTATAAAGTCCCTCTTTGACATTGTTAATACAGGGTTGATGTTTGCGGTGTTACCTTTGGGGGGTCTCATTGAATCAGTGCAATGGGAGAAAAACTCTGCTTTTTTTGCTCCATAAAAATGTGTAAATAGCCTCTCATACATGTGTTGGTGATCAATACTTATTGATTAATGAAAATTACATAACTGACAGAAAACAATTTAAGTGATGTTTTTAATGTGCACATCCAAAGGAGAGATTTGAATCAAATGTGAAATCGAAGTTTTTACAGATGAACAAACAGCCATCTGGGATTAAGACAGAAGTAGCCAACCTGTGAATCACCTACAATTAATGCTGTTTAAAGTACTAATCAGGAAAGAAAGATAGATAATTCCTAAAGAAATTCTGAATAAGGTAAATAGTGATGGCTCGGTGGATCACATTTATAATTCATATTTAAAAGGAATTAGACTTGTAATCGGATTTGGCAATAATGCCTAGATCTTTAAAAAATAGTTTTTATGCTTTCCCCAAGACCAGTAGGACTATTTAGTCACCAATATGCTAGTGCTCAGATGCGTTGGTTTCATTTAACAGTTTCTGATGTAAGGGTTACATTAAAGTTAGTTTCTTTTGATTGATTTGTCTTTAATGATTTAATTTATTTATTGCTTTTGGACGTGCCAAAATGCAGGAAAAATTCTGTTGTTGTGAACTCTCCTTAACTATAGAGTTTTCAAAAAAGGAAGCCATATTTTTCTAATTGCCTGAGTGCATTTTCTGAAATGACAAATAGAATGAAATAATTAGATAGCACATGAATAAATAATCAAGTTTGATTATACAATTTTCACATTACACACCTTGTCAAAGGTTACACATTTTTACAGAATGAACAAACCAAATAGATAGTAAAAATGAGTAAATGTAGGCATATGCAATGTTGCCTATTGGCCCTGGCTTGTTTGACTGGTAAAATGGCTTTGAGCAGTTCTAATCTTCTGCTGTACACCCTTTGAGTATACTAAATGTCACGTTAAAAAGTTGCTACTGACATGACCATGCTTCTATCTGCAGTGTGTTTCTGGCTGAACAGTTTGAGCTCCTCCAGCCTCACCTGGACACCATGATGCCTCCAGCAAAGAAACCCTTTCTCCAGCAATTCTACTCACAGGTTAGCCTCCTCCAAATTCTATGGGCTATAACAGTCCTAAAAACTGTTAAATGTTTTCTGTCTGGGTTAAAAAAATGTTTTGGCCCACTGGTTTTGTGTGTTGAAGAACTTGCTTTTATTTGTTGCAGCTCTATTTTTTTCCTTGGGTTTGTGAATAAGGCAGTGCTTCTATGCCTAGAGTAGGCATCTCTGCATGTTCTGAAAAACTAGTTGCTGGAATTGCACTTTAGGGTGCTGTAGCTGTTTGTGCTTCAAACTTTTTGAAACTTTTTAAAGAAACTACTTGGCTAAAAGTTTGTGGACAGCCAAACATCAAAACTTCATATTTATGTATTTTTTTCACAAACATGGTCATTAATAGGGAGTTGGATCCCATTTCTGGCTCCAGTCTTCTGGTACCATCAGATATTGGAAGATAAAAGATTTTTAATAATCCTGGGTGCTAAAGGTCTAGCTCACATGTGACATCCATTTCTTTGGGCACATGCTTTGTGCATTTGTGCTTTAGGAAATTGAAAATGGGCTTTTCCTAAGCTGTGAACACATCCATCTCTATTCACTAGAAAGATTTCCTGTGATTTGTCCTTTGAGTAAACACATTTCTCCAGACACTATTAGCATGGCAAATTAATTGCTGTCTGAGTTGCTGCTCTGGGTGCCTTCATATTATTCTCGGCAGTGAGCCTCAATAACTCACCATACTCTAGTCCAGTCTAGTGTTTTTACTTAAAATTACGTATTTGTTTATGATTTGCATCCACGCGTCTGCGCAGTGTAAAGCAAAGGGGGCGGGGACACAACAATGCACACATGGCCTTTGTGGGCTGCAACGTGCAGGCGATTGGTTTTTGTGATCGGTGGTGAAAGGCATTAATCGGCATACACTGAATGATCGGTGGCCAATTGATCGGGACACCACTATTTTTCACATACTTCTGTCCATTTAGTGCGCATTGCCATGATTCTGTCAGTAAATGATTAATTACTGCAGCTGTCATAATTACATCATTTTTTAAACAATGTCGTTTGATCTGTGAAATATTTTTGTATCCCTTTATATAACAGCAGTCTCAGCACACTCGTAATTTCACGGACACTGGTGATATTTCATGGAAATTTCTTTTACTCTATTAAGCTCTGGCAGGGTGTACATACTGTTGTGAAATAATCCCCTGAATTCTCTGTTTGACTGCAGACTGTGTCCACAGCCAGTGAACTGCGAAAGCCCACTTACTGGGTAGTGGCAGCCAAAGCCATTGATTATGAGCAGATGCTGTTGCTGATGGCGGGAGTAAAATGGGACATTAAAGAGATAATGTCACAGCACAACGTCTATGTTGATGTCCTGTTAAAGGTAATGTGTTGTGTGCTTCTAAAGGGGCTTTTATGTGAGGTGAGGAGTACATTGTGTTATTTTCTCTCAGCTAGGCCTCATGTCTTCATTTTCAGACAAAAAAGAGGGGGTCATTAAGAGGTTAGAGGCACTTTTATAAAGGTTAAGTTTATCCAAGCAGACAAAAATACATGTCCCCATCCTTTTTTGGGGTTTCGTCCATGCTCCTGTAATTAATAACAATTGAACATATAGCAGTAATACAAGTATACTTCCCTTCAGAAAATTAATCTATTTTTTTAAAAATGCAGTGCTTGTACTTGTGGTAAATGTTTCATAGGGTAATCTCAGCATATGTACTTAATGAGTTCAGAATTTTAACTAGAACTATAAATTATAAACAGAATTTTTGAAATTATACTATTTTGATTAACTAAATGTGAATAAAACAGAATCTAAATTAAACAAAATACTAAATGTTGCTAATCCATTTTGTTCTCCTTTAATTTTACATGTACTGCCCACATAAATTAGGGGACACTTTACAATGACATATTCCATAATGAAATATTTCCGTTTTTATGTGAGCACATTTGTGAGTACTGTAATATACTTTAAACTTCTTTAAAGTTCTGCCAGTTCAAATGTTACTCACTGTGAATCGTAATGTCCAAGCATCATGAAAAAACTTTTTTACTAACTACAATTACTAAACCTGAAATCTTTGAACATTGAATCCCTGTTTTATTTCATTTCTAACACAGTAGACCAATCCAAGATGTGATTACTTTTTGCATATATTGCTATTTTAAAATTTGGAAGTCAATTACATCTACAAGGTGACTCAACAGTCACATGACACCATTTTATTAGCCTGGTTTTTAGGCTATGTGCTGAACATGGCTGCCTTCTTGAAAGTCGCCACATTGGTCAAGGTATCAGCTGCGGTATCATAACCTCAGACTTCAACAACCAACACCCAGAAAGATCATCAATTTTAGACAGCACTATTGCACTTTTGCATACTTTTAAACAAATTTAGGGGTATTTTACAATGATTATATGAAGAAATTTAATACATTTGATATTAGTCCATTGACAAAGAAAATTAGAAATGCAAAGTCAAAGAAAGTTGTTTGATCACGATACGTAAATTCAACCTCAGTTATTGAGTTATCAAGTGACATATTCATGGGGTTGAACAGAAGCATCCACAGCAGAAGCATTGAGCCATTTCTGATGATGTGGAGCTGACCAATGCTGATGTCAACCTAAACCATGTTTCCACCACCGAAGGAGTCTCATGAAACGTGGATTCTACTGTATTTCTCGTTCATGCCAGACTAGTACACAGTGATTGTCAGGCTGCAAACTGAACCATGACTCATTAGTGAAGAGGAAAGTTGAACACTCATCAATGACGTTCCTAATCAGCCCACCTTCTACTGGTTGTATGTTGTTCAGCAGATAAAGGAATGCATACCATTGGTCACCGGTAATGCAGTAAAATACAATCGAGACGTTTTCGTATGGTCTGGGTGCGTATCCGTTGTCCAGTGGAGGCAAGATACTGTCCCCAAAACTCTGTTACCTGCTTATTTTATCCAATAAGTTAAAATATCAGTCATCTACCCTGCCCTGGTCTTCTTTGTACTGTTCCAGTCTCTTGAAAGTGATTCCATAGTCTGTTAATGGATGTGCACTTTTGAGATCAGGGAACATTTAGATACTCCAGCACTTTCAGCCGTTTATATAGTGCATGTTCATGTTTTTGCATCTTATTTGCACTATAGAACAACTTTTTTTTGACTTATCAATTGCTTTTCTGATGTTCTTGTTTAATTTAAAAAAATGCTTCAATTAAACTATGAATTGGACGGCATGGTTAGTTCACAGCTCCAGCATCCCCGCTTTGATTGCAACCTCTGACTCCACCTGTGTGGAGTTTGCATGTTCTCCCTGTCTTTACGTGAGTTTTCTCAAGGTACTCTGGTTTCCTCCCACATTACAAATACATGTATGTTAGGTTAATTTGTGGTTTTGTATCGGCACTCTTTGAAAGGTTGTTACTGCCCTGTGTCCTGTGCCACCGTCTAGGATTAAGCAGATCAATAAACTAATTATAAATGCAGTTTATGTAAATAAATGTATATCATTTTGCCATATCCTCTTTATGAGCAATATAATATTACATTATAAATAATTATAATAAACATAAAAAGAGTTTTCAAAAAGTTTTGACTTTTAAAATTCATTTGAGATTAAAGTAGTGTCAGGGCTGAATATGTTAGATGTTAGATTTTCTGTATCATATAGGAATTTAAAGAAACATTGAATTCATTTATTGAATTGAAATTTTTAATTAAAATTCATATTTTTTTGAAAAATCCAAGTTCCTGATCAAGTGATTTGATTCCGGGTTCAACTCCTGGGTCTGTGTTTTCCACATCCGACTAATGCATGGTGGCATCTCTGGTGGCTTTTTAGTACTGGCAAACTCGAATTTGCTCTCACCTGGTCTCTTGGCTGAAGGGGAATTATGCTGTTTAGTAGATTTCTTATTCAGATTAGAGAAGCCTGATACATTGGTCAAACAGAAGTAACAGTTCGTCACAAGAAAATGCACAGCAAATGTGAGCCCCAGGTTTGTTGTGTAGAAATTTGCATCTAAAGTATAGCTCGCAGACTTCAAGTACATATAAGGTTCCTCTTTGAGCCTTATGAGGACACCTATTACTAATGTTGTCTGTTTATTTAACGTCACTATTGGCATCAATGGCCATTCAAAACATACACACAGTTTCACCAATACACCAGGTTAGTTTGAAACTAGTCTTATATATTTAAATTGGGCCAATTTAGGTTAACCATTGAACCCATTCTATTTCTTTGGACTGTGGGGTAAATTGGAGTACCCAGGGGAGGACATGCAAACTGCACACAAGCGGAGTTCGGGATTAAACCACAAATTCAGAAGTTGTTAGGTGTTCGCACTTACCGCTGAGCCACTGGGCCATTTAACCACAGATGTAACAAAGTATATCACAGCTGTTGCAACACTGATCAAAAGAAAAATGTAAAAGTTTCATTTTTTCCTGAAGTCTGTAAATCCTGACATGTATACACACTATGACACTGCAGGAAAAACGTGCATTTAAACAGCATCTGTAAAATGTGAGCAGCTTTTAAAGCCTGTTTGACAGCATGTAAACTGACTCAATATGCTCAGGCATGCCTAGGACTACAGTTGCATTGCACCTACACTGAGTGCATTCCCAGGCATGCTTGGACTGACCAAAACAGCTTGCTTTGTTGATAGTTAACTAGACTTTGGGAAATCACAAATATCAATTATATTTACATAATAATGATATGTGACTGGAATGATAAGTAATGAAGGAGGTTTTCGTTAACACCAGTACAAAATGCATAAAATATTCTCAAACATGTTCAGAAAGCAAAAGCCCGGTGTCCATTATAATATATGAATCTTGGCTTAGGAGCTGATTTCCTTGTGTATAAATTCCTGAATAGTTTTAAAACTCCTCAAAATATTGGTATTAGATTTTGTGTGAATTGGTTTATATTTATAGGCAAGTTGCAATAATGTTTATTTCTTGATTGTTGCTTATGTATAGGTATAGGTATAGTCATTTTAGACTACATTTCTTTCTGCAGCTTTATGGCCCAAGGCCCTGCAGTAATAGCCTACATTAGTACTAGAGTTCTGGGGACACAAATAGCATAATACTATAATGAACCATGACTGATTAATAAACATCAGCTTTTATTAATTTACCAAAAATATTCTTTTTGTTAGTCTTATTTCTGCATTGCAGGCTTTTGAAGTGTCACTGCAATGGTCATTGTTGTAATCAAAGTTAACAAATACCATGTTGTGTCATGGTGTCATATTTAATTTAAAGAAAAACATTGAGTAAGAAATAAGAATGCATTTCATAATAGTTGAGAATAAAATAAAACCAATCTTCTTTCGCTTTGCTCTGTTGATGCGCATGGTTAACAAACATGAAGCAAGCACATGATGCATGTAGTTTTTGGCATCTTTTACAGCCTGTCTAATAAGAAACAGACTTTTCTTTACTTCTTGTCTACCACAAATGGTTCAGCTGAATCAACACCTCTTTGATTGATTGCTCTGCAGTAACTGCGGTGTTGTAATAGGTGGTAAGGCATGATGCCTCTATGTCAAAGTTTTTAGTCATGCAGAAGGGTTTCATTTTCAGTACGAACAAAGTGCCCCAGTAGATTTGGGCATTTCAAATTTGACCTAATCCTCTGGCTTTGTAATCAGTTTACACTGAGAGATTTTATATAAGTACTTATGTACTTTCTAATGTCAAATACCTATTAGTTTATTGTACTATATATATATTATATTATTTATTTATTTATTTTTTGTGACTTGAGAAGGCACCCCCTGAACAAAAAATGTTGGAACCACAGAGTTGAAAGAACTGCCCAGTAAATGTTGCATTAGTGAGCTGGTCACTGCTTCTTTTCTTTTCAGGAGTTTGAAGAGTTTAATAAAAGGCTCAGTGATGTGTCCAGGCAAGTGCGGATCCCACTCGCTGTGTCCAATGTCCTCTGGGAGCATTGCATTCGTCTAGCCAACAGAACACTAGTGGAGGGGTGAGTAGGTATTTTGCCCTGCCGACAGGAACATAGAAGCAGCCATTAAAGTCTAACCACCAATCCTACAGGAAACAGAACCTCTTGTTTTTTGTTGTTATCCTTCTTAGCTCTAACCTCTTTGGGCCCTTGCCCAAATCAATGTAGTTAAAAATATGTTCAATAAATGAACTTATCAAAAATGTTTAATTGTTACACATGTAAATATCACATTAAAGTTGTCTTGAATTGAGAGGTGCAGACATTTTAAAAGGTTCATTCATCTCAATTTTGACTTTTTTTGCATCTTGCCTGATGCATGTAATTCTGTGGGGGGAATGGTGAGGTTCCTTGTCCTTCTAGACATTTTCATAAATGTTCCTGGAAACTGTTTTTTTGCAGATGTTAAATTCCTTTCATGAGTTATGGTACTGAGTGATAAAACAGCTCCTATATCCCTTTCTCCTACCTTTCAGACAACTGTTTGAGTATTCATATTTTGTGTAAATTTGTCATGCAGTTGTTGGAACATCTGTTTTACAGGTAAATCTTGTTTTTGCTGTAAATGAAGTGGTTAGACCTCCGTTCTGTTTAACTGCTTAAGTACTCTTCAGGGTCCAAGTCTCAGTTATAGTTCCTTCTTCTTTTTACTCAGACATAAGCCCTACAGCCTGGCCTCAAGCACACAATATACAAAGCAAAATAATTCAATTAATTTTACCTTCATTCTGTTGTCTTGATAAACAACTCCAAATCAAAAAGAATTAGGATATTATGAAAAAGATGTGAATGCAAAAGATTCAGTATGTCTTAAATTGGCTTTTATATCATTACAGATGGTATGAACCCAATATATGTATAAACCCAATATATTTCATGTATTGCCTGTTTATCTTCATATAATTTGTTAAAAAACATCATTTGCTGTATTTTAGACTTGCAACACATTCCAAAAATATTGGAATATTGGAAAAAATCGGCATGCAGTTATGTCACAGGAAGATATGTGTGTGGTATGATTAAATGCTGGGTCTTGCCACAAGAGAACGTAAAAGTGCTTTTCTCACTGCTGTATAAAATTTTGCACACTCATATGTTGCCGAAGGTGGTGTCCCAGCTGATCCCATAAATGCTTAATTACTCTGGTTAGAGGGTAGGCCAAGGAAGTGTTGCAGTCTGTGTAGGCGAGCATTATCCTGCTGAAAAATGCCAAATGCCATGTTGGAAGCCATGCCTTAAGAGGCAACACAAAAGGCCTCAGGATGTCCTGCAAATATTGCTGATCCGTGTCCCTCGTATCACTACTAGGGGTCATATCCAATGGCTCCTCAGATCATTACGCCAGTAGTAGTAGAACAAGAACTGAAAAATCCCTTATCTGGCGGCACCACTAAAATATCAAAATATTTATTTCCAGTTTTTCCACAAAGAATTCTAATAAATAAGATTATATAAAAATACATATTATTTTGGTACAGGTTGTAGAAATCTCCTATACAATGCACACAATCCTTTTCAGAGACCCTTACGAATTGTGAACATGCACAAAACTGAAAGAAACTGTAAAAATTCAGTTCTTTTTCTTCTGTCCTTAGTAGTGGCTGAAGAATGCCACTTCAAAGAATGTTAAATAAAAAAATGCAGTGTTATGTGCTGAGTAATAACACACAACATGCTGAATCTTTAGAACAGAAACTATAGATGTGTGTTTGTTTATGACTTTGCAGGATAGAAACCACAGAGAAAACAACTGCTCTCAAATTGCATTTTTCCGGTTTTCCATAAGATCACCTGGATGTCACATTACTTCTATGATCAGTTAATACAATTGCTTGCATGCTTCATCTTGCATGGGCTTTTAGTAACTAAACAGTGAGTTTATAAAAAGTATAACTGAATGTGATACTTGTTTGGCAGACGAGGTCTGTTAATACAATTGAATGAAGATCCGGCCACATCTTATTAGCAAGGCGGATATCCAGGTTATTCCCTATGGTTTACTACATGGTTTGAGAATCACTGCATAGTTTCCTGAGGAAGTGGAAAGCGTGCAAAGGAACAAAGAAGGTCAAAATGGTTTCCTATGCCTGTTTTGTAGGAATGCTGAAGCCAAAGTTCTCTGTACGATTCTCATTTACATTTTCGGCATTTAACATATGCCCTAATCCAGAGCGATACTGTATTACACCCAAGTAGGGTGAAATCAGTTTTGCTTTATCCCCTACTTTGTAAATGAGTTGACTTTAAATTCCTATGTATAGATAATTCCATTCAGAATGGGCAAACGGAATGCGTTTTTCAAAATTTCTATTTGTACAGTTATTGTGAAATGTGTGTTCCTGCCTGGTGCGCAGGCATGCTTTCCTCTTACAGTCCAAAGACTTGCATCAGGCTAGTTAATTATGCCAAATTAGCTAATATGTATATGTACAACTGGTTTACCTTGTGTTGTGATGTATACTTATCTGTCATTAATAGCCATTTATACTGAAACCAACACTGAAGAAACCAAATAAATAAAAACACAACGTTCAATGTAAATTGGACTGGTTACCTTATTGGCTGACTAATTATGTTAGTTTAGAAAATCATTAAAATAAATGAATTAGGTTTTATTTTAAGTTACTGGTAGGTTATCTTTGCAGCAAAATATTTTGTGGCTGTCCAGAATTTCACAATATACATTAAACTATGGCTTTAAGGGATGTTGTAGACTGATAATGACTTAAATCTATTAATGCTTTTTGGCACGAAAATAACAGATCATTACGTCACTGAAGCATGCCTGAACAGCCTCCAGAGGGACAACCAAATTTAATATACATTTGCTTCTCAATTGCTATTTCTGTTGAAATAAACATTTAGTATCTTGCTTGATGTTCACTCTTGAAGTATGCAATTTGAGAACTAGCTTGTTTCTCCAGACAAAGACAGCATTACTACTGGCTTTACCATTCTACATCATTTAATGAATCCTGCCTGATTCAACATTTATGATTCATGACCTTTGTGGCCTGAATTGGGTTGGTAAAAAAGGTGAATTTAAATTATGTAGAACGGTGACACTCTTGAAACTTAGAAAGTAAGCTTAAGTAACATCAAAGTTTGTCATACAATAAGGTATGAATTAAATTCTGCAAGTGTAAATGTTTAGTGGGGGTAAAAATAATCACTTTCTGCACATGATCAAGCTCAGATAAATGAAGAATGGCAAACTGGTGTAAAACCTGTGTCAAATCTAACGTGTGGATGAGGATGGTACACTGTGGCTTCCCCTAATGGGAGCGTGAAGCAGCAGCATAGTATTACACTGCTCACAAAACTTACGGGACATTTTATTTTAAAAAAAGATAACCACATTTTTGTGCACAGTATATGTTGTTTGGTATGTACAAAAAAAGTTTCAACCACTACTGTTACAGTCGAGCTCTGTCTAATAAGCCATAATATTTCTTCTTCTTCTCTTTTGCCTATCGTTAGATATGTTATTTTAGAAATGGTAAATAATATAGAATTATTTCTGTCATTTTATTAAAATACAACCAGAATAAATATTTACAACCGTAATAAGATTTTTAAAAAAAGATTATATAGGCTACAGAGGAAAAAATTCGTGTGAGGTCCCCTTACGCTTGAGGAGTAGCAGCATCAGGCAGCTTTTTCAGGATGGCAAGTTGATTCTTCTACAGTCTAAAGATGCTTGATCAGGAATGTTCATTTTGAGAGCATTAGTAGCCCAGTTACACAAACTGAAACAGCAAGAGCAAGAAGATTTGCTTTAGGTAACTTGACATTTAGGTATTGGTTAGATCTTGCCTATTAAGACAAGTAAGACATGGTCAATTGAAACAGCCTGCATTTACACTCACCAGCCACTTTATTAGGTACATCTCTGTTTTTACATTTATGACAAATGACAATTTTAACTCTACAATTATGGACTGTAGTCCATCTGTTTCTCTACATACTTTGTTAAAAAGTAAGTGGACTTGTTGGCTTGTGGACTGTTATTGGGGTACTGAACTATGAACTCAAGGTTCAAGCTGATGTATTGCCATGTTGTGACTGTTGATCCCTTGTGTAATACCCTGAACAGTAAGATCATATCTGCTAACTGACTAAATGTACATATCACCTTGTCAATGAAAGCCTTATGATGGTCATGACTTTTGTTGTATTGTTTGACACAGTTTACCTTAAAGTACACTGCTTAGAAAAATTAGGGGATATTTCGTTATGAGCTATTTCATTTTTAAGTATCACCTAATTTTTGTGAGCAGTATATTTCTACACCATGACTGCAGTGAACCACTAGATTGTTTATACTACTTGTAGTATTTTTATGTTTTACAATATGGCATAATTATGACATCTTCCAGTGGTTAAAAAACCATGTTGCATGCAGATACTAGACCATGATTGTGTGTGTAGTTCAGTCCACACTTCTCTGCTCTTCTGTCTGCCAGCTATGCTAATGTGAAGAAGTGCAGTAATGAAGGCCGAGCTCTGATGCAGCTTGACTTCCAGCAGTTCCTTATGAAGCTGGAGAAACTCACTGACCTCAGGCCTATCCCTGACAAGGAGTTTGTCGAGACCTACATCAAAGCTTACTATCTGACTGAGAATGACATGGAGCAGTTCATCAAAAACCACAGGGTGAGTGAATTTGTTTATACAGAGTGTGTGTGTGTGTGTGTGTGTGTGTGTGTGTGTGTGTGTGTGTGTGTGTGTGTGTGAGAGAGATCCTTGTTTAATCTATTAGTAAATAGACACACAATCTAATTAGAGATTTGTTTGTTTGAAAAATGCCTATTTGTGGATTTAAACATTCATCCTGGTTTTTGCTTTGAGAAGTATGGTTAAAGAAGAAACCTTTAATTTTTCAGTTTCTGTGGGCAAGCTCACAATATATATTTTTTAAAGATTATCTTTAGTATTGACATTTTTTTGTCAATAAATGTCATATGTTAGTAAATTAGTTAGTTAGTAAAAACAGACCAGAGATTTTATAGAGTAGTCTGGTAATCTTAATAATAATGATAAAAGCAGACATCAATTTATTTCCACTGTGAACACATGAAGAAATGTTTGTAAAAATGCTGACTGTTTATTATTTAGTCAACATATTACACTTTTCATTTCAACTACACTCACATTAGACACTATGCAAAACAAAATACAAATTGTATTCTAGTAATAACTGAAAAATAATTATCTATGGTCTTTTTACCACTGGTATATACTAACACAATTGGTATATGCAATCTAATGCTGACCTAAGACTTTAGCACAGTAATGTATAACTACTCAAATATATATAAATAAATACACATGTCAATATCCCACAAAATAGGTTTTCAAATTAAACTTGGACATTTGTCCCTTCACTAAATTGACATTCATTAAATCACTGCCATTATTTGTTATACACTGTGTCTACAAGCACAACTTTTCTGTGTGTTTTTAGTGTGCAAACCTATAACTCGATTAGTGTGAGATCCACTTCCTTTGAAGTCCATTGGAAACCACAGGTCTATATTTTTACAGAGGTTTTGACTGAGGCTTGAGAGAAAATCTTTTGCCACACACAAATGTATTTTTAAGATCTGTGTTGTGTTTGTGCAGGAATACTCCATGAAGCAGCTGGCTAACCTGGTCAACGTCTGCCTTGGCTCTCATATCAACAAGAAGGCCAGGCAGAAATTGCTTGCTGCTATTGATGACATTGACCGCCCAAAAAGATAAACGACAGCAGGCCACCCAGGCTGACAGCAAAATCACAACAGGAATTGTGTTTTAGTACCCGGTTGTTAATCTGCATATATTATTACTGACATAAGTGTGCTGCCTTTGTGTACATTTTCATGAAAATCACAGGACATGATATCTGTGTGCACCATTGTCCTTTCAGTGAGTGTGTTGATAAATAGTGTAAAAGAGTTTATGGACCACTGTTTGAAACAAATGATTTGCTGCTGCAGCCCAGCAATGATGTGCTTCATTATAAATAACTTCTCAGATTATTAAACAGAGTTACTCCTTCATAACTGCTACATGTTCATTTGGAAACTCTCAGATAATTTCCATCTACTTGAGAGAAATACAAAAAAGTAGTAGTTTCAATTTTTAATCCTAATATTTGTTACACTCTGTTACACCTACACATTGTATGTCCTTAGCTGGAATTTGCATCTTAATTTTCTTTTTAATTTAGATTTTATTATTTATACATTATGTGCATGCAAATGGTTATCTGTCATTGTTTTTCATTGTTCTTTTGTCAGTGAATGCTTAGTTGTCTTTTTCCATTGTACATGCCCATCAAAAAGTTGAAAACATGGTTAAAATAATTAATTGTGCAATGGACACCTATAGATTATATAATGCGTATAAATGTCAAAGCACCATACTGCTCATTTTTTATACACCCTTTAAATGACTGTAATAAGCTGACTGGACAAAACAAGGGGGTATGTAGCATGTCCTTTTTTGCCTCAAGTCACCCTTCTGTGACATAACCCATTATGGACAACACTATCTCTGTCAGGGCTGCTCTTCACCTTCTCTGCATGCACAGTCTGGCCAACAACTGACGCTCCCATTTAATGCTGCATTCATTCAGGTGCATGACACCTTGACAATGAAAAGTCAGCTGCTGCTGGTGGGTGCACCTAATGTTTTTGTCCAGAAACCTTGAAATCTGACTGATCTGATGTGCAGTAATCTATAGCTAATTATTACTTTGTGTAATTTTCTGTTTACTGTAAGAAACTAAATTCAAATTCATGTTGTATGTGTGCTGGTGCATTTTTGTGCAGTCCTGTGGTGTTGTTAGATCTATAAATAAACCAACATTCATGCACTTCTTTTTTGGGCAACTTTAGACTGTATCATAGGAATTACTGCTATTCATCATTTTAAAATTGCGCTACAATGCTTCTTAAACTATTTTTAGCTTGCTCATTTCTCCTAATCATTTCCCATAATCACATTTAGGGGTTGAGCTTCCTGGGAGGGAAATAGGAAGTAATCTGTTAGCTTTCTGCAAGAGTGCATGCCAAATCAAGTAAGGAAGCCTTGCTGGAATTCAAAGGCATTACAAACATGCTTATATTTTTTATATTTTTTATTAATACCCTGCTCTGTACTAACTCCTCTCTCGGGATGCAGTGAAACCCAGTACACAGCTACAGTAACAAAAATTAACTAGTTCATGTAATTAGATTGTCTTGTGTAAAATTATACTTGCACTGTATGGCTAACAGCATATTTAAACTCAAATATTCTATGACAAAACATGAGCATTATTTCAATTCAATTAAATTTTATTTGTAAAGCGCTTTTTACAATAGGTATTTTCATAAAGCAGCTTTGCATTGATATACGAACAGTTGGCACAAATTGGATTCTGTTGTCCCTAATGAGCAAGCCAAATGGCGACAGTGGAAAGAAAAAACTTCCTGAGATTGTCAGTACAGATATGGGGCGACAGCAGGTAGGCCAATAAAGGAATGATTGTATAGCAACGGAACAACAGTACAAAATAATACAGAATATGGAATAAATACAATTTAATTACGATTTTCCTAAGATTTCATTTCATTTAAGTAATATTTTCAATAAACACGCTTTTCTTCAATGAAAACAAACAAGATGAATATTATATATCTAGCATTGTTGTCAAATGTAGTGCCTACTGACTTGTGTATATTCAGACTTTCTTGTATTGCCTATATACAATTAAAAATCCAAAAAGAATGAACAAAAGTGCCTTTGTGTAATTAGCATTAAAAGCACAAATCCAATCTTTCTGTGAATAAACTTTAGTTAGGATATATATTTGAACAAACGGAGTGCCCGACATCCTATTGCTAATCTCCTCCAGGTCACTTTCTTTTAAGAATGACAAAAGGGTAGAAACACTCACCAGATAACATGTTATAAACCATTTAAATTAGACATTTTACATCATGCTGCTAAGACAAACAAACATTTAGTCTTTGTCATATCCAATCGCAACATTCTATTGTCCTTTTGAACTTTAAAGTGTCTAGTTTGAAGCTATCTGAAGAAATCTGTCTGATGACTTATGCTTTTCAGAGATCTCCGGAAACTACATCATAAAATAAACATCTGAAAATAACAAAGGAAATATGTGAGATACAGAGTTTACTCCCCATTGAGTCCAATATTAGATAACCATGGAGGAAATCAGAATGTCATTGGAGAGAAAGACAAATGCATTTATGTATTTACGAATTTTCATTTCCAGCATTTCATTATATTGGATGCAACAAAGCACTCAAAAACATTTTAACATTTGTCCACATTGCTGTGGAGTGTTTATGAATAAAAAAATAATTTTACCAAAAATGGAAGATACTTTAATGATTTTAAGTTATGAGAGTTGTGGTCAGCATATAAATTCCTCCCAAATTTGACAAGTGCCGATCTCACCAAACTCTTTGTTTGTGAATGTGCATTCTACAGCAGGAAATATTTTACAACCCCAATTAAAAAGTTAAGATGTTATGTAAAACATAAAGAAATACAAAATATGATGATTTATGAATCCTTTTTAATCCTTTTTAAACTATACTTAATTTAATTCACTACAAAGACAAGATATTTAATGTTCAAATGTTTAAACTAGATTGTTTTAGCAAATATTCACTCATTTTGAATTTTACACCTGCAGGTTCCATGTTCCAAAGAAGTTATGACTGGGGCATGTTATCCACTGTTACCACTTTTAACTACATTCAATAAGTGTTTGGGAACTGAGGACACTAATTGTTAAATTCTGTAGATTTTGTCCCATTCTTGCTTGATGTACAACTTCAGTTGCTTAACAGTCTGGGGTCTCTGTTGTTGTAATTTGTGCTTCTTAATGTGCTACACATTTTCAGTGGTAGATGGGTCTGGACTGCAGGCAGGCCAGTCTAGTACCCACACGTTTTATTAAAAAGCCACACTGTTGTAACATATGCAGAATGTGGCTTGCCATTGACTTATTGAGGTAGCAGGGAAAAATATGTTGCTTTGATGGTAGCATATGTTGCTCCAAAACCTGTATGTGCCTTTCAGTATTAATGGTACAGATTAATTACAGATGTGCAAGTTACCCCTGCCATGGGCATTAACACCCCCCATACCATCAGAGATGCTGCCTTTTGAACTTTGTGCTGATAACAATCTGAACAGTACTTTTCCTCTTTGGCCCAGAGGACATGATGTCCATGATTTC
>JAVSBV010112418.1:0-21237 GCA_033117975.1 Parotocinclus spilosoma
TTTAAAATGTTACATTTACTCAGATTAAACTTTTGATCTGTCATATATGTTCTATTATGAATAAAATATTGACATTTGCCATCTCCACATCATTGTATTCAGTATTTATTCACTATTTGTTTAGTGCCCCAACTTTTTGGGAATCCACTTTGTAGTGTTTCTTAATTTTACCATAGTGCCAATAAAAAATATGTTAAATAATAAACTCATGACACCTGAAAACAGGAAAAGATAAAAACACTTCACATTCCAGTAATCCTTTGGGACTCCACAGAACCTCATAGAAGACAAAGCTTCCAAGGTCTTTGATGTCAATAAACCTAAGTAACAGAGACTAAAGCTGATATTAATTAACTGCCCACAGTCATCTCTGATGTTAAGGCTGACTGCATGGCAGATGCCATTTCCCTGTGTCTGGCACTTGCCCTGCATCATCATTTGTTGTCACAAGACTTAATTAAGAGTTGAGAAAATCCAGTAATCTCATACAACCTCCTTTTCTTTATAAGCTCTAAATGGCATTTCAGTTTCTATCAAGGTGGGAATCAGGGAAAGTGATTTTTAATATGTGAGCAAAATAGTGCGGGCAATTAATAGCTAGACACAGTGACAGTGTAGTTGCTGATGATTTATGAGTTTGTGTATAATTTGATTATACTATTAATTCCACTGATTACAGCCGCAGCTAGTGTGGAGAAGGTCACATATAAAAATAAATCTACAACAACCACCTCTTTTCTTCATGTAACCCCCACACTTGCACAAAAAAGTAATTTGAAAATACCCTAACACAATAAACAACTGCCTCCAATTTGTTATTTCTATAATTAAAAGGTAATGCAAGATGTATAAATTAGCTGCAGGCTCTTCAGCAACATTGTGCTCAAGCTCAAAACAAATTGAACAAGGCTCTGTAAGTATAGATTTTTCTAGTCCTGACAATGTGATGGAATTATAAACAGACAGTAGCTTGGCATACCTATAGGCTATAAGCAAGTACAAATATTACTTTGTAAACTACCTTTATTATTTATATAAATCAAAGACAGTTAAACAATATAATTTACTCCAAATCTCCAACTCCAAATCAAATTTATTTGATATAAATAATATTTTGGATGTCAACATACATACTGTATGTACATGTTGAGACGCAAAGCGTTTAGGTGTTTAAGGTTTTGATTATTTGCTATATAAAGAAATGTTTGTGGACACCCCTTCTGATTACTGAGCTATGCAATTTCAGCAACTATCACACATTCATAACATAAAGCCTTCATTTTTTGGATTCTTCATAGATGAACAGTGGCAGTAAATGGGGTTGTAATGAGTACTTCAGTAACTCTAAATATGACACATTTAATATGCACTTCCAACAGACCAGTTCATCAACTTTCTGCCCTGCTGTCCTTAAAGATGTCCATAGAAAATTGTTTTTCTAAATTCATCTGAAAACTTGTCAGGCTTACACATAAAATTGATCTCAATCAGACTTCCATTAGACACCTTGGAAGTGCACCAGAATACCAAAAGTGGGCCAGGGCTTATTGTCTAACATCAGAAGCCAACCTCACAGTCCTATTCCAAAACCTAACAGAAGCCATTCTATAAGAACTAAGGCTACTGTTGCAGCAACTTCATACTACTGTAACTCTACTACTGTGTTGGATGTAATGTTTTGGTGTCCCAAAAATCTTGTTCATATAGTGTATGTATCACTACTTGTTTTAATTGGTTTTAATTGGCCCTGACAAGATTAATCAACACCTAACAACTACTGTCATTAAATTACTAAGGAAAAGTTTTGGAGCCATTAACCACAGAAAGAAAGCTATTAACCACAACTACAGAAACTGTAGTTTCATCATCCAAATTAGATGACTGAGCCTGTTGGATATTGATCAGAGAAGCAACCAAGATGCTTTACACAAAGCTGGCTGAATGGCTAGGTGGCAAGAAAGAAACCTATTCTGAAAAAGTGCCATTATCTCATTTGCTTCTAAAGCCATGTGGCAAAATGTTTTCAGTTCAGAGAAGACAAAGATAAAATCATTAAAATTCAAGCACAGTGTTAAGCAAAAAATAAAAACCCAAATTACACCATATCTACTGTGAACGATTAAATGGAAAATAAAAGCTGGAAATTCCACATCAAAAAACGTCTGCTAGACAATTGAAGAAGAGCAGGTGACCCTAAACACATGCCAGAAAGCAGCACAGTGGCTGCATAAGTATAAGAAAATTTATGTCAGTGTTATAGAACTGACCTTAATCAGTAGAAAGCAGAGAACAGTCAGGTGCTTCTCACTACAACATTTAACTGAACTTTCTGCAGCGGTCTGGGTCCTTTCTGTATGGAATCTGCATGTCCTCCGGCAGGTGCTCCGGTTTGATCCCACAGTTCAAAGACATGCATGTTAGGTCATCTTTAAAGTGGCCCTTAGTGTGTGACTGTGTGCGTGTCCCCTACGATGGTGCCCCGTCTAAAATTGCTCCTGCCCTTGCGCCTAGAGTTGCCGGGCACCGGCTAGCCTGCCACCCCGTGTGGATTAAGTGGAAGATAATGGATGGATGGATAGAAAATGGCTAAATATTTAGTGGGAAGTTGGTAGATAAATATCCAAACAGATAAATGACAATAATTAAAGCAAAAGTTATAACTTATAACGATATTATGCATTAAATCAGGGGGCTGATAATGCTTCAAACACTGTTTATACAATATAAAATAGATGAAAATGACAGGTTTTCTTTTCAGTAGTTTTTTTTTTCAGGCTGAAAGAGAATAACTAAATATTGAATAACTTAATATTATAACTTAATAAGAATTTATCATTAAAATTGGTATGGTACTACAAGCAACAAATATAATTAAATTACATGAATATTATAATGAAACATCCAATGCATGAACAATGTAAGCAAGCCATTCTAGGAAAAGAATGCTAACAAACTCACATTTAAATAAGCTGCCAAAATAAATACTGTCACCTAATTAGTTTGCCTCCTGCTATAGGATTACTTTTTAAGTTAAGGTAAGATGTCAATCACTTTGAAGACACTAAAATGTTGCCAAACATGTGGCTCTCACCTCAGTTGCCTACCTGCCAAACAGCTTTTATGTTCTCTTAAATTTCACAAATAAATTATTCAGCAGTTTTCCCAATTGCAATCAAGGACTGTCACTCAGCTACTGCCGATCTGCAGCAAATCCAAAATGTAGCTGCTAGGGACCTAACTGAATGTCCATCCTGGTATTTCGGCACTGCTTGCCTTTAATGTTATGACTTCTCATTTTTAAGCTGTTATATGGTCACAATGAGGTATTTGTGTGACAGGCCCTTCAGACCCACCAACAAACTACTGCTAAAATGTTTCCTCAACTCACATTAATTGTTTTATTTTGTTTACAGTGGTGTCTTGGACTTCTATGTACTGAAACTATATCATGTTTAGCAGCAAATTAAGGTTGATTTCGTGAAGAGGCCTCATGGTGAGTGCTTTAATCCTGCCCTTGCTGTAGAGCTACATACTGCTCCACCTGCTGGTGTGATGATCTGGTGAGAGCCATTGTGTAAGACATGGCTAGTGATATGAGGGATACTAACAACTCGACCATACGTGCTGGACATCCTGCAGCCTCATGTTGCCTCTTATTTGCAGGGCTTCCAACAGACATTTTTCAGCAGGGCAATGCTTACCCACACACACACAACAAGGGACTCCCAGGAAAGTTCCTGCTATTGATTGCAACACTTTCTTGGTCTTTTTTTTAACCAAGAAAAAAAACACAACTCTGCTTTGCCAGTTTATAAAAATAAGGTTTTTTTTTTTTTTTAATCAAAAGCTTTTTTTTTTTTTTTTTTACATAAAACAAGTGTATTTTCACGTCACAGCGCAATACTTACAATACTGGCCTGAAAATTCATTGATCAAAAATTGTAGATCAGGGTTGGAATGTTAGCATATTAGTGTACCCATTTACACTTGAACAATGGAGATTCAATCAGCCATATAGATTGGTGATTTGACAAAAAATTTCATGGAGCAAAAGAGTTAAGTGGTCTACAAGTGCTTTCTTGCATCAACAATAAATTCTCCTTCCATTAAGAAGACACTAAACAAACTAAATTACCACTCACCTGTCATAATTTCTGCTCACAAACATGCCTGCATGATAAGTTGCACTGGACCAGAGTAGGTGGCTAATAGCTGCCCAATAATTAACAGAGGAGAAAGAAATAGGGTGGTCATGAGATGCTCTAACTAAAAATTGAGCCCTATTCTGATCAGAATAAACAACTTGTTTACAGTATCCTAAGATGACAGAGTAAACAGGGCAGGAGGACAATAATGACAACATAAAATGAGGAAAATACAATCTGTAGGCCAATGTTGTAGGCCAATGTAGGGAATTATTGTCTTTAAATTAAATACTTTGCCTTCTCCTTCTGGGGAAGAAGAAAGACCAGAGGTTATTTAGAAATAAAAAAGAGCTGCTGCTGTCAAAAAGTTGAGGGATAATGCACACAAGGACGGCAAAGCATTTCATCACTTTGTTAGCGATGGCTGCTCACTGATCTGTGAATAACCCAAGAGAGGGAGCATTATTGAGTTCATGCCACTGTACGTCTATTCATCATTTGTGAGCAGGTATCATTGTGATGAATGAAACCACCTCCTCTCATGTGCCCTGCCAGTATAGCCAGATTAGGTTGTATTTTGTCCAAACTGGGCGGCTTTTGATTGGATTGTGAAGAAAATAAGTCCCTTAGCAGGTAGACAGAATTCTGTTACAAAATCTTAGACTTCATTTACACTAGGATCAGGACTGTATCGGGACTGACACATTGTTGGCACACACTAAACAACTATAAATGCCTCTGTTTCACTGATTCAAAAATAGTCATTAATAATGGCATTCTAAACCCAAACTGCAATACATTTGCCCAAACTATACAGTCGCAGAAACTATACAGCAGAAATAAACACAAAGCAAGTAATAAAACTTTAGTATGTTTACTGTAATATGTTTGTTTATTTAATATCAGTGGCCATTTCACACAAGGTTATATCTACACACAAAGTTATTTTAAGAAAAGTCACACTCACACGCACGTCAGTGCCAATTTAGTGTAATCAATTAACTTAAAATTCATTTGACTGTGGGAGGAAACCAGAGTACCCAGAGTAAACCCACACAGACAGACTCCACACCAAAAGGACCCAGGCTGCGCCACCCTATGTTTGAATCCAGGACCTTCTTGCTGTGAGGTGGCAGTGCTACCCACCGTGCCACTGTATCGCACACTTTAATATATAAAGATATATACCCAACAATGAAGGTGGATGGACAGAAGTTCTAAAACCTAGAACAAACATTTTATTAGAGTTGCCAGAATCAAAAGTATATTGTCTAAATCAGACCTAGAGAGACTTATCCATGCTTTTATCTCCAGCAGGTCAAACTACGGTCTGCTGACTGGACTTACTAAACGAGCTGTAAGACAGCTGCAGGACGTCCAGAACGCTGCTGCTAGAGTCCTGACTAAAACCAGGAAGTACAACCATATTACTCCTGTACTCAGGTCTCTACACTGGCTTCTTGTGACTCAGACAATTGATTTTAAGACAGTTCTAATTGGACCTTGAGAACATCATGCAGAGACCTTCTGCTGGTCCAAAGTCAGGACTAAACACGGTGAAGCAGCGTTTTAGTTTTATGGAGCTAGGATCTGGAATAGTCTCCCTGAAGGTGTTAGACTGGCCTCTACTCTTACAATGTTTATGTCCAGGTTGAAAACTCTACCCGATTGTGTTTTTACCTGCACTCTGCTTTTTGTTATTTTAAACTGTTTCCTTAGGTTAATGTTTTTGACAGTGTATTAATTGTACTTTTAACTTTTTTTTTATTTCATTTTATTATTATTAATATTATTAATATTTTATTCTGTAAAGCACTTTGGATTGCCTCGTGTATGAATGGTGCTATAAAAATAAACTCGCCTTGCCCTGACAGGTTTTGTGAGCAATCAATTACAAAAACCAAGCTCAGCTTTTCTGAAATTGTAATTCACTGATTATACTACTACTACACAAAAAATATATAATAACAACACTGTTCATTTAATGTTGGACATTTTAAAACCCTTAAGCATCCACTTCTGGATGTAGGAAATAAAATTAATAAAAAAAAATATTTACATCTTTATAAAGTTCCAATTTCGAACTCACATTTATTCAAATTTAACAGCTTAGTACACGACTGTGATAGCAATGGCTTAAAAAGTTGAAGAGTAGCTGGAAAATGTTGAGTCAGCTTGTGTTTAATGTGAGACCAAATCTGGTTCAAATTTGGACTCCAAAACATGAATCTGACAGACTTGGTCCCAAGCCACTTATTGGTGGTTTTGCTTTGTGAATAAAATCATTTTTCTCTAGAGCGTTTCAGTTAAGGCAAGTAAGCTTTTCTGCATTGTGTTCCTATTCTCCAAAACATTAATGGATAATTCATAGTGAACCAGCTCACCAGTACCAGCATCTGGAAAGGTTCCACACATTATGACACCTCTGCCACCATGCTGAAGAGCAATAGAGAAGCATTCACTGTTGCATTTCTCACCACATCTCTGAAGATGCCGCTCTGTTGCTTCACCATGCAAATTTAATTGTGAATCAGTCGTTTTCATCAATTTTCAAAATTCTCATCTCATTTTCTGCCAAAAACGTCATTCTGTTCTTCTTATGACTATTTTCCGTTCTTTGTATTGTAAATGTAAGCAGTTGGTGAATAAGGGCCTGTCTTCTGTGAACATAAGCATGTAAAAATGGGCAAGAGTGCCATACATTGACCATTGTATGGTGACCAAAGACTGCCAAAACACACTTTCAATCTGACTGTGAGATTGTCCAGCAGTTCTTGTGGGATCCTTTTCACATTCATTTAGAAATATCCTCTAATTTTTGTGAGCAGTGTATAAGGAATAGTCAAGTGAACCATGTACAAATAAGATTAAGTAGAAGAATATATGATCTGTAATGGATTGCAATAGAGCATCATTTTGTTCATAAATATTGTACAAATTCAACTGCTTTTTGAGACATGTCCTTTCATTGCTTGTTCTGAGCCAAAGTGCTTCTCACTGTCAGGAACATGTCCTCTCAGCAGCACATTCTGCAGCCCACTTACATCTAAACTACCACAGCTTCACAGCTCTGCTCCCCAAAGATGCAGAGTGCTAAAAGCAGCTACTCACCCTAATGCAAGGTCTTCAGTTCTCCATAGGGTTCAGTTCCTCTCAACAGTGCAATAATAAAACGGGCAACAATAAAAAACAATATCTGTTAACTTATAACTTTAAATCAAAACCCATTACAATATATGATTTTAGGTGTAATGACTCATTTTGCCTTAAACATGCAAATAGTGAGGAAAAAGCGAATAGCTCCCACACTAATGCAAAATTAATGATAAGAATAACAGTATTCAAAAAATGACAAGCGCCATGACATGATACTTCATAAAGCAATCTTTAAATTTAATTACAGGTATTATTTTGTTTGAATATGTCCCTATGAGCTAGAGATTTAATACATTAGTCTGCTAGCAGGCTCAAACATCCACTAGGCAGCACTGTGGGGAACTGTCGACTAGTTGGGCATGGTGTCAAACTTGCACAGAAACATGCCAGTGGACATACTGTTGGACAGATTCCCTCTTTTAGCCAGGCTTTTAAAAGTGTTTTTGGCTGTTCTATCCAAAAGCAACTGGGAACACTGCAACCTGTAAGACTGCATCCCGTTAATGCTGATGGGCTCGAAATCAAGACTCTAAAGTAATATGCTAGTGAAAGTGAGTGGAGTTATGAGTTGTGACAGTTAAGAAGCAGATTACATGGTTTAAGTACCTGTTTGTTTAAACTACAGTGCAATATGTAACAATTAACACCCAGTTAGAAATATCAGGCATACAATTATATGTCACAGGTAACTACAGGTGTGGTCTGATTAGACACTGGGTCTACAAGAGGGTGTAAAAATACTTCCACTGCTGTCTACAAAAAGGCTCTCGGGGTGGGGGGGGTGGGGGGGGAATGTCTCTACGATGCACTTGGAGACATTTTGCCCAGTTGACAGACTTGAAAATTGGCGCATCATTGGACCGAGAGCCATTGGAGCTAGGTTTCCCAGCAATGTCTCCACCAAATTGCAACAATTTCTTCTCCTGTCCTGTCCCTATATTTATTGCCAAATTTTTGAGATTTGCTGGGTGTGGAGGATCTAGAGACCTAGCTGTGGGTAAGTGTTTCATAAAGGCATATATAGCAGTCAGTGTACCCAAGATACCGAAAAGTAGCTTCTGAGAGTCTTTTTATAGAGCAGCGGGAAATGCACTTGACTGGCTATGTGGACGGCTCTCGAAAAGATTATCTACACATTGTCTAATTTAGGCCAGAGCTGAGTCTTGGCAGTCGCTGTCCTGTTTTTAACTCACAGTGTTGCTTAGGGGTAGTTGGTATGCAGAATCAGTTTTTCTTCAAAACTGACCAAGAACCTCAAGTCCACGCTGAAGGAAAACACCCCCACAATAATAATAATAATAATAATAATAATAATATTAAATAAATAAATAGATCATCTTTTCACCATGACTTACAGTAGGTACAGTGTAGGTTGGGTAATGTGCCCAAACACAGCACTGGAATTCAGTCCAAAATCTTACTCTCAACTGAACAACTGAAACCACATGGCATCAGAAGCACAAATGAGAAAATGCCATACAGACTTTCAAAGTTACCACTGACCTCTTTCTAGTTATTCTGATCAATATCCTTCTGGCTCAATCATTCATAATGGAAGGACAACCTAATTAAGACAAGGATCAGATTTGTGCCTTTCCACAACTTCATCCTTAAGACCTTTTGAAATAACCTTTTCAACAATGTAAATAAAGATTTTATGTTAGCATGCACTGCTGGTGGTGGACCCTACTTTAAACATTAGTTTATTTCAGCCAGAAAGATCCCTCACCTGCAAAAGCACTGCGGAATTTCACCCAGGCCATAAAGTGGGAAAAGAAAGGGTGTGTTTCCATATCGACCCAAACAGTGCAGGAAGTGCTGTGTGGCCTTCAAGCCCTCCTCAGTTTGAGCTTCTGGGCTCACCATGGCGATGGAGTGCAAAACAAAATGTTGCAGGTTCTCAGTTAGGTTCTTAGTCTTCAGAAACTCCACAAATGGTTTCACTGAGAAATCTGCAACCACCATACATCATTATGGATTAGAATTGGTTTGCTGTACTTAAGGGAATGCTTGAAAGTTTGTGAACCTTGTAGAATTCTCTACATTTCTGAATAAATATGACCTAATCCATCATTACAACCAACCACCATACAGCATCAAATTTTCACTTTCAGTCCTAAAAGTAGATAAAGAGAATATTATATTTTTTAATAAATATGAAAAGATAACAATTCATTTTACTTAATGATGCAAAAGTCAATATCTGTGAGTGGTAAATGTATGTAAAACTTTTGGTTAAGCAGTTAATTTGAAGTAATAATAAGATGCAAGTGGGCAGCCTGCTGTATTTTATAACAAATGTGGATATTTGAGGGAGGGTACTATGGCACAAACAAGTGAGATTTCTGAGAACCTCAGAAAAACAGATGCTGCTCTTTATGCTGAAAAAAAAAGATATTTTACCTAGAAAACTATCTCTAAAGAATTTAAACTCCAAAGACAGTAAGACAGATTGCATACCAATGGAGAAAATTAAAGAACATTGTTACCTGCCCAATACTTCTAAGCAACTAAAAAGCTCTCTTACAATGGCTAATATTAAAGCTCATAAATGCACCCTACAGAGTGCATTGAACAACAATGGTGTGCATGGCAGGGCTGCAAGGGAAAGTGCTCTCCAGAAAGAAAACTGTTGCATGTTACGTGATTATTTTTGTGTGTGATACTGTGAATTGTGTGATTTACATGAGAAGTATTATGCCTGGTGAAAAGAAAACCGTGCATTCCAGCTTAAAACTCTCATTCTGTCTGTGAACATGCTAGCGACAGAACAGTGTGTCTAGATCAAGGTGACTTGCCATCATGGAAAGAGCAATACACTGAGTTATCAAAGTCGAATTCCCAAGCAAAATGTCAGGACATTGTGGAAGCAGTTCATGTAGAAAACCCAATAACATCCCATTGTTGAAGTGGTTCTGTATCGAGGAATGGGCTAAGACTATTCCAAGCTGATGTACAGAACTCAATAATTATTGAAAGCTTTTAGCTGCACTTATTCCTACATAAAGAGATCACACCAGATCCTGAAAGCAAAGGGTCACAATTTTGCCACTCACAGATATGTATCACTGGCTCATTTTCCTCAAAACAATTAATGACCAAGTGTAATAATTTGTCTAGTTTGTTTAACTGGGTTCTTGTTATCGACTTTTAGAACTAGTCTTAGGTCTGATTTATGAAAAAATATGGAACATTTTACAATTCTAAAATATGGAAAAAAGGGTCCACAAACTTTCAAGCATCTTTAGCACTTTCAGTACTAAGCCCTTACATAAGTCAATAAATAGTTTGCAGAGGTTTGTGTGAAGCAACTTTACTGGTCACCACAGAGCTTTGTTTAATAACAAACTGTGTTTTACAAATTTTTATAATATACAAATCTGCTACATGTTTGTGAGATAGAAAGTCATGAAAGAGAGAAATAAAGAGTCATACCATGGAATTCCTCTGGGTGCTGCTCAAAGTCAAGACAGAAGGTAAGAAACTTCATCAGCATGCGTTTCTCCACCACTGTGAGCTGCTTACTGCCAAAAACATCTGCTCGTGAACATGGCACCTGAACAGCAAATACATGGGGACAGAGGAAAAAAGGGATGGGACAAAGCAAAAAAAAAAAAAAAAGGTAAGAAATAAAAACATTCTGAAGGCAAATGAAAGCGTGGCATTGTTTTCATTAAGGAAATTTATAGAAGCTAATAATAAATGTCTGCATTTATTTACAGTAGTTTTGCCTACAGGCTAACAGCGCTATATATATGACATGTAGACTGTATGGAAAAGCAATTAGTGCACCATTTCAAACTTGGTCAAGCAGCAAATATGTGATTAACAATAAAAAAGTGAATGCCATTAATATGTTATTAACAGAATAATTCTAACTGCCGCACATGCATACAATTATTTTAGCCACTTAAAAACTGTGTTGTATGAATATACTTACTGTAAAGTTGTACTATGGCCATTCTAACAAATTCATACAACTCTCCATAACTATACTTGACAATAGACTCGCCAGGATCCCACACCACTTTGTTCGAGGCACAATATGTCAAATCACAAGTAGAGATGTAACGATATACTTTACTCATCATTTGATTTTTTTATAGGTTTTATTTATTTATATACTAAACAAAACGCATTATCCTGAATGTCAATTACACAAACAAACCAAATTACAAACTCCCCTCCAATTAAAATAAATGACCATAACCAGAACTCTAAATCAAACTAAGCCGAATTGATTTGACACTAAAAATCAAAGTAGGCAAACAAGCTCACTGAGCATTTAAACATAAACATAAACATTTAAACAATCATCTTTACCATAAGTTTCCATTTACAGATTGGAAGATATGCATATTTAAAAAATGCTAGTGCATTAGATGCCACAATAATCAGAATGCTTGACATCGTCAAGCTCTAGGATGCAAAAGTTGATCAATATGGATTGTTAAACCGCTAATCACAATATGATTAATTTCATTTCAAAACAAAACATTTTATAAAACAACCTCTGTTGTAACTTCCATTATCATAATGTTTCAGATTTTTGTTACATTTTAGTGTTGTACAATCACGGCAATCATTTATTATATTGTCTAATCTCATATAAAAGCCATATACTAATGGTCTCGATAACAATTTCAGTCATTACTAATCACACATGTATTTTTTATTTATACAGTGCCTTGCAAAAATATTCACCCCCTTGGCATTTTTCACATTTTGCTTCCTCACAACCTGGAATTAGATGGATTATACTGTTTACTGTTATACTGATTATACTAGTGTTTGTATAATTTAATTTACAAAACATGGCAACATTTTTATTTTCAAGCAAACAACAAACATGACAAAGTAACAGACAACTTTGGGAAAAACAAAAGGGAAACAAAAGCGGGCTCTACAAAGTACTGACTTTAGGGGGTGATTAGTTCTGCACACCCAGTTTCCTAGTCCCTGCTTGTGAAAAACATCCCACAGCATAATGCTGGCACCATGTTTCGCTGTGAGGATGGTGTTCTTGGGTTGATGAGATGTGTTGGTTTTGGCGGCAGACGTCTTCCTTGGTTGCTGAAAAGTTAAATATTGGACTCATCTGACCAGAGCACCTTCCTCCATATATTTGGGGAGATGCCCACATGTCTTGACAAACTCAAAACAAGCCTTCCTATTTTTGTCTGTAACTAATAACTTTTTTCTGGTCACTCTAGTTTAAAGCCCATCTATATGAAGTGTACAGCTTATTGTACCTTTTTGAGAGTGTTGGTGGGCGACCTTCTCTTGGCAGTCTTGTTGTGGTACCATGTTCTTTCCATTTAATGATAATGGATTTGATGGTGCTCCAAGATCATAATAGATTTACATAGTTTTTTATTACTGTCCATGATTTGTTTGTAGAACTCCTTGGCCATCATGGTGAAGTTTGGTTAAGGGGTGCCTCTTGCTTAATGGTTTTGCATCCTCTGCGGCATTTCAGGGCAGGTGTGTATATACACTGACAGATCGTGTGACACTTACATTGCATTTTGACTTCATTTCACTAAGCATGCAACTTAGTAATCGGAAGGTAATCTCTTGCACCAGAACTATTTAGGGACATCACAGCAAAGGGGGTGATAACATATGCACATGCCAATTTTAAGTTATTTTATTTGAAACATTTTTGCTCATTTCACTTTAACAACTCAAGAGTATTTGTGCAGATACAGATCAATAAAAATCTAATTAAAAGGTTGTGGTGTCACAAAATGAGTAAATGTCACAGGTGAATACATTCACAAGGCACTGTAGGTGTGTGTTGCAGGTGTAGTTGTAAGAAATACCAGTTATTAATTTTGAATCACAGTTAAAAATGGCTGGAGTTGTCGATGTTGGCACGACTTTCCCATAAAGTGCAAATATTTAGCATACCTGCTCCACTTTGCCATTCCGACAGGTGAGTATTCCACTGACATTCTTAAACTCTGCATAACGGCTGACGTTCGACTTGATTAGAAGGTCCACCAGTAAGCCACGGGAATAGAGCAGCTGTAAAGTCATAACATTAGCTTATTCAAATGTGTGGTTCACTTACACTGGTCCTATATATTATATAATATCCGTAGCTCAAATCAGTTATAGGATGACACGTTAAAACCCCCCGCCACCCCAAAGCTCCCGACATTCCCAGTTGTATTCCCAGTCCAGATCCCAAACATTTTTTTTATTTTCTTTTTCTTTCAGTGTGTTAACTAAAATAAAGCTCGAGTACCTTAACGCTATCTTCACATATTTTATTTATTTTTAAGAAGAGGTTTATAGAGCTAACACTGCTAACTTCACCGTGTGTCCTAACTGTGATGCAATTCAGTTTCTGTCTAAGGACCTTTTTAAGTGCAACTATTTGAACTATTTACCTCTTAGTTGGTAGGTCATGGCTTGTACTTGTACACATTACAGCACAAATGATGACTTAATATGTAATACAAATATGGGTTAAAATACACTGTTACTAATCTAGCATGTTTATATTATGCTCTAACTACTCATGATTGGACAGTGGACTTCAGGTTTATGCCAACTGAAGATGGGACTCCAAAATGACCTTACACATTCACCTTTTCTGTCTTCTCAGGTTGGAATATGCTGTAGCGATTTGTGCTCTGCTGTGCAGCAAAAAATAGAGCAATTCCTAAACTTAGCTCCTAGCTATGACATAATGTAGCCAGTACTGTACTTGAAAGAACAAAAATGCGAGCTTTGCATATCATTTCAGACCATGGGTGGAGTTACTCAGATGAGGTGCAATATAAATTGAATTAGCATCCTTGTACAAATACCATACAGTAATTCTTTGTACCTTTCATAAGATTTTAAACACTTACAGCGCAACCTGTGACCAAGTGCAATTGCATTTTCATTTCTTTCACCTTCTTGCAGTTTTAGATGCATAAGTTTCATTTTCCATCAAGACTAATGATTCTAGAGTCACTTACACTAGAAGTCACTTACATGATGTGCAAACAAATTGTATTTTCACAAGAAAACTGCATGCATATATAATTGTGTCAGAGCTCTTGCTCAAAACATCTATCTATGCAGTATCCCTCCCAGAATGATAAAGCATAATGCACTCATTGACATGAAATGTCAATGAAATGTCAAATTACTGAAAAACTTCCATTACAGTTATGTGCTAGGCAGATACGCAACTGATTACAGGTGTAGTCTCATTAGACACTTTTTCTTCCCACAATGCTCCATAAAAAGGCTTTCAGAAGCTACTTTTGGGTAATGTAACCCCTTGGTCCCTTGGTCCCTTGACCGCTTGACATGCCTCTATGACACATTTCCCCAGAGCTGGGCCTAGATTCACATTCATAGTTTTCAGAAGCTGGTATCCCAGCTAGGCCCATAAATTCTTGATTGGTGATAAATATGGAATTGTTGTAATATAGTAGAGACATTTTTAAGGAACCCTTGCGGTGTGTGGGTGAGCATTATACTGCCAAAAATCATCAGTTAGAAGCCCTGCCATGAGATTCAATATGTAGCAGCAGGCTTTCCTAAATACAGTGGGTAAGGAAAGTATTCACTCCTGTAACTTTATCATTCTTTATTTCATTGCAGCATTTGCTAAATAAAGGTAATTTTTTTCTCATTAATGTACACTCAGCATCCCATCTTTACAGAAAAAAACATTTTAGCAAATTTATTAACAAAAGAAAAACTGAAATATTCCATGGTCATAAGTATTCAGACCCTTTGCTCAGTATTTAGTAGAAGCACCCTTATGAGCTAGTACAGCCATAAGTCTTCTTGGGAATGATTCAACAAGTTTTTCACACCTTGATTTGTGAATTTTCTGCCATTCTTCCTTGCAGATCCTCTCCAGTTCTGCCAGGTTGGATGATGAACGTTGGTAGACAGTCATTTTCAAATCTATCCAGAGATGCTCAGTTGGGTTTAGGTCAGGGCTCTGGCTGGGCCAGGCAAGAATGATCACAGAGTTGTCCCAAACCCCCTCCTTTGTTATTTTAGCTGTGTGCTTAGGGCCATTATCTTGTTGGAAGGTGAACCTTTGGACCAGTCTGAGGTTCTGAGCACTCTGGAAGAGGTTTTCTTCCAGGATATGTCTGTATCCAGTCGTCCACAGCTCAGCCACAGTGATCTTTGGGTTCTTCTTTACCTCTATCACAAAGGTTTTTCTCCCACGACTGCTTAGTTTGGCTGGACGGCCAGGTCGAGGAAGAGTTCTGGTTGACTCAAACTTCTTCTATTTAGAGATTATGGAGGCCACTGTGCTCTTAGGAACCTTGAGTACTGTATCCATGGCTATATCTGTGCCTTGCCACAATTCTGTCTCTAAGCTCCTTGGGCAGTTTCTTCAACCTCATGATTCTCATTTGAATTGATATCCACTGTTAGCTGTGAGATCTTATATAGGCAGGTGTGTGTCTTTTCTAATCAAGTCCAAGCAGTTCAATTAAACACAGCTGGACTCCAATGAAGGAACAGAACCATCTCAAGAAGCATAAGAAGAAATGGAGAAAGAAAGCATGCGAGTTAAATATAGTGTCACAGCAAAGGGTCTGAATACTTATGACCATTTGATATTTCAGTTTTTCTTTTTTAATAAATTTACATTTTTCTACATGCCTGTTATTTTCTGTCAAAGTGGGATGTGGCGTGTACATTAATGAGAAATAAAACTTTTTGGATTTTAGCAAATGACTGCAATGAAACAAAGAGTTAAGTTTTTTAAAAAGTTAAATTTTAGGGAGTGTGAATACTTTCCGTACCCGCTGTATATCTCTGATCTGCTAATGCACCACATATCACTTCCAGGGGTAGGTGACCTATATACGCAATGGCTGCCCAGATCATCACACCAGCAGTTGAGGCAGCATGTCACTCCATACTTGAACCTGACCATTACCAGCACAGAACCTAAATTTGGTGCTAAAAGAAAGTCATAGTCCATAGGAGTCCTTATTTCTCGTTTATACACCAACGAAGGTGAGGGTGGTCAACTGGCAATGGCACGACATGTAACCAGTTTCCTTCTGCTAAACACCTGAAAATGGTCTGGGCAGGAACTGTAGTAAAGGTTGTATAATAAAAGTGCCAACTGTGTCTGTACAGTGGACAACAAAACTGCTTAAGCTTCCATGCTTGTTGTGGATCAACGGATTCTCTCTTCTGGCAGTCTGTCTGGGCCGTCCAGAACCTGTTTATCATGTGTGCATGCCCTCACGAAACCACTGCAGCAATCTGTCATTTCTATCTGGGTGTGATATTTTTTTTTAAAATACAGCACAAACACAGGATAATGCAACTAAACTGCAAAATAAACTAAACTGCTATACACATGATACATCCTCTTTAATTTGTGGAAATTCTTAATAATTACAGAAAATAGAGAAATCTACAATAAGCAAGCAATTAACATGGAAATCTGTAATAATTACAGTATTATTTAAGACATGGCAGTTAAGAGTTCAGATTGTCATGGCAATGCTGTACAATCTGTTTATGGCTGCAATGTGCAGAGCTAAAAGACTGATTTTTATGTCCTATTTATTATGATTTTTAAGACATTGGCTGTAAAAAAAAAAAAAAAACAATCATTGATTGGATGGATGTTAGAGAGCTCATACCTGTACATGCCCTGCATTTAAAGCTAAGGGAGAAATTTTATATAAGAAGACCTGAAGAAAAAGTGCTGTACTAGAGATGAAATGTTAAGCTAAGCTGAACTAAACTGAATATATACAGCTGTTAGACAATGAAACTGAAACACCTGGTTTTAGACAAAGGTTTGGTTATAGCAGCCCGGCTGTGTATATTGATCCTGTGGATCCTTACGGAAAAGTTCTGGTGGAAACAGGAGAGTTGAGGTGCACATTTAATTCTGCCATGATTTGGGCAGCCATGGTTTTATGTTTTTTGGATACAATCCGGGTTAGCACCCGAACATCCCTTTCAGACAGCTTCCTCTTACGTCCACAGTTAACCCTGTTGGATGTGGTTGGTTGTTCTTGGTGGTATGTTGACATTACCCTGGATACCGTGGCTCTTGATACATCACAAACCTCCCACACTAAAATGACAGGTGTTTCAGTTTCCTTGTCTAACCCCTGTATGTAATTGATTTAATTTATACTCACTTTAGAAATGAGATCAATGTTGAATCTACGTCCTTCTTTCACAAGATTAGCATATGTTATCTTCTTTTTTACTGGTGAACTGCTTATTGTTGGGTGTTCATTGTTTCCATCCTCTGACTGGCAAACTTCTTGGGTCTCAGATGTTTGCTCATTTACCAAATGCTGGGGCTTCTCATCATCATGTGATCCATTATCAGAAGTGATGATGGCCTGGCCTTCTGCATCGCTGCTTTGTATCCCTTCAGATGCTGTAAGCAAGCTGTCTACCACAGGATCTGTCACCTCCTCAGGTTCCTCACTATAATGTTCAGTAAATATTTAAATATTACTCATTAGGAATTTATAATGATTATTATAATAAGAAGAATGTTATCTTAATTAAAACACCATTTAATTGAGGCAGACTCAAATAATAACATTTGGAATTTTCAACCTGTTTTTTTTTTTTTATAAATAGGCTATGGTCTGTTTTAAAATGTTTACAATCACAATGTTTTCACAGAAGTCTTAAAAGAAAACAGAGAGAATCCAAATTTAAAAAAAGACTACAAGATACTATAGCTGATCATTTTGTTGTAAAAAATGAACCAATTTTACATATCTTCCTTACACTTGATAATGTTAATGGTCACAACTCAACCATCAGGATAACAATGAACAACAATGGGAGGGTTGAAAGGAAAAAGTCACTGCTCTCCAAAAAAGAATGCTGCTGCCCATCTGGTCAGCCACAACACATCTTTGGATGCTCTTACTGAGGGAAGGAGGTTATTGGTCATAATCTTGCGATACATGACCCCATCCATCCTCCCATGCTTCATAGTTGGGACAGTGTTCTTGGGGTTGATCTCAACCTTCTTTTCCTCCAAACAAGGTGAGTGGAAATCAAATGAAAAAGCTTTATTTGTGTCTCATCTGAACACATGACCTTCTCCCATCATCCAGAACTTCAAACAGGCCTGGACATTTGCTAGCCGAAGCAGGGGAACCTTGTGTGCTCTGCAGGATTTTAATCCATGACGTTGTGTGTCTTAATAATAGTCATCTTTGACGCTGTGGTCCCAGCTCTCTTCAGATCATTGACCAGGTCATCCAGTGTAGTTCTGGGCTGATTTCTGACCTTTCTCAGAATCATCCTTATCCTACGGGGTGAGCTCTTTCATGAAACCCCAGACTGAAGTCTGACAGTCATCTACTGTTTCTTTCATTTTCTTATACTAATTCCAACAGCTGTTGCCTTCTCACCAAGCTGCTTGCCTATTGTTCTGTAGCCCATCCCAGCCTTGTACAGGTCTATAGTTTTGTCCCTGGTGTCCTTAAGACAGCTCTTTGGTCTTGGGTATGGTAGAGAGGTTGGAGTGTGGTTGCTTGAGTGTGTGGACAGGTGTCATTTATACAGGTAATGAGTGCAGAACAGAATGGCTAACAGGAAAACTAACAGGTCTGTGAGAACCAGAATTCTTGCTGGTCGGTAGGTGATCAAATACTTATTTTATGCAATAAAATGCAAATTAATTATTTAAAAATCTTTCAATGTGATATTTTGGATTTTTTTTTAGATTCTGTCTCTTACAGTTAAAGTGTACCTACTATAAACATTACAGACCTTTCTGTTCTTTGTGGGTGGGAAAACATGCAAAATCGGCAGTTTATCAAATACTTACTGTGTGTACACTGTGTGTTATAACTGGTGTACAACTGATGTCTGGAGTCTCCATTGTCATATTTTCAGTGGGAGACAGCTCTCGACTGCAGGAAGGACATGTCTAGTACCTGCACTCTTTTACTATAAAGCCACGCTGTTGTAACACGTGCAAAATGTGGCTTGGCATTGTCTTGCTGAAATAAGCAGGGACGTCCCTGTTAACATGTTGCTTAGATGTTGCTCCAAAACCTGTATGTAACTTTTAGCATTAATGCTGCCTTTCACCAATGTGCAAGTTAGGTATGCAATGGGCACAAACAAACTCTCACACCATCAGAGATGCTGGCTTTGAACTTTGTGCTAATAACAATCCAGACAGTCCTTTTCCACTTTGGCCCAGAGGACACGATGTCCATGATTTCCAAAAACAATTTGAAATGTGCACTTTTCAGACAACAGGACACTTACACTTTGCACGAGTCCATCTCAGCCCAGAGAATCCAGCGGTGTTTCTGGATGTTGTTGATATATGGCTTTGGCTTTGCATGATAGAGTTTTTAACTTGCATTTGTAGATGGAGCGATTAACTGTGTTCACTGACAATGGTTTTCTATAGTGTTTCTGAACCCATGTGGTAATATACGTTACAGAATCACGTCAGCTTTTAATGCAGTGCCATCTGAGGGACCGAAGGTCACGGGAATTCAATGCTGGTTTTCGGCCTTGCTGCTTACTTGTAGAGATTACTCCAGATTCTCTGAATTGTTTAATAATATTACGGACTGTAGATGATTAAATTCCCAAATTCCTTGCAACCTCGCCTCATCCTTGCTTGTGAACGACTGAGCCTTTTGGAGATGCTCCCTTTTGACACTCACTTTCCCCCTCTTTTGTTGCCCCTGTCCCAACATTTGTAGATATCAAATTTAAAATGAGTGCATATTTGCAAAAAACAATAGTTATCCGTTTGAACATTAAATATCTTGTCGTTGTAGTGTAGTGTATTCAATTGAATAGGTGTTAAAAAGGTTTCGCAAATCATCGTATTCTGTTTTACACAACATCATTGGAATTAGGGGTAATATTTATTATTATTTTTGAGAGAAAATGAGGTACCTGGCAAAACAGAAGACTTCCAGGTTGGAGATGGAGGAGTCAACATAGCTGAGAGGCACAGCTTCCTCTCCTTCCTCAAGCTGGTCACTCCAGTCCTGCTCAGACGTGGTCTGCAGCATTGTCTGCTGAGTCTGTAATAAACAAACCAAGAAATAATAAGCAGTTTCTCTTATTCCTCATTGAAATAAAAAGGTGTATAATAAAGAAGTGTAAAATAAGTTAATGAATCTTGAATGAATGAATAAGCTAAAGATAAAGACCTTGTAGTCCTCAATCCATGACAGCAGGCCATTGAATGTGAAACTTGACCAGTTTCCAGCATAGTAGTTCCTCCTATAAAATGAACTTTGTTTAGGTTTATAAGGGAGTATGTGAAAGATATTTAATATGTCATAATGATGATATATCAACAACAAAAATCAAGAAACAATTTAACTGGTGTTTATATTTAAAATATACGCTTTGTAAATTCCTCTCAAAATCTGAGGTTATCTTAAGGTACAAACATCATGGTAAACATTTTGACCCTACAGGTTCTGATGTTCTATCTACATACAAATTACAATCAAATTATTCATGTTATCTAACCATTTTCACCAGCAGTTTTACTTTCACAGTAGCCAATGGGTGGTAAAGAATGAATAATGTTAAGTAGTATAAATTTAACTTAACTTGGAAGTTATACTGTAAACTTGATTTGACACATTATTTTATTTGCCAAGATTTTAGTTGGGTCACTAAATAGCTGGCTAAGCCAATGCTTGCATGGCATTAATTGCAAAAATCCTTGCGCTAACATTAAAAAAAAGTTTGTATTGTTTTTGCAAGAGGACAACCATAAAAGTAGCACATGGTTAAGAGGACATGACAGCATGGGACTAAGTAGATTTATTTAATCAGATTGAGCTTGTATTTAACACAAAACACACACATATACACGATGAAAATACAGTGCATCCGGAAAGTATTCACAGCGCTTCACTTTTTCCACATTTTGTTACATTACAGCCTTATTCCAAATTGT
>JAVSBV010112442.1:0-21233 GCA_033117975.1 Parotocinclus spilosoma
TCTCTCTCTCTCTCTCTCTCTCTCTCTCTCTCTCTCTCTCTCTCTCCTTCTCTCTGTTTTCTCTCTTTCTTTCTCTCTCTCTCTCTCTCTCTCTCTCTCTCTCTCTCTCTCTCTTTCTTCCTCTTTCCCTCACTATATTTTACTGTGCTACGTTTATTTCTATATGTATTTGAGCTATTTGCTATTTTGTCTATTTCTCCGTTTTGTGAAAATTACTGTACTCCAAGCAATAAGGGAAATAATTTTTAAGGCAAAAATTAAGGCATTTACATAGCGCAAATGCAGTACTGTACAAAAAATAATGAGACGTGTTGTTCCCATTTTTTTTTTTATCTTAAGAAGCCGTCTTGTTTACTGATTCATTCATTTAGATGTTTGCTTTCAAAAGAAATTGCAATTATCTCAGAAAAATCTAGTTGCAAACAGCATTCAAGATCCCCATAAGATCCCCAGCCTTGAGAAATCACACCATGAAAAAAAAACCAAAGGAATCTTTAGATGTGAGATGGTGTGTTAGGATCAGACAAATATTTCCCGTCTAAGTTTAGCATTAATTCGAGTTTCCAGTGCTTATAATGCTTTTAGTTACCCTGCTTGAGCACATCGCAACATCTAAACACAACAAGGGCTAGAATTTGCTGTGTTTTTTACAGCAGGGATTGATTCGTGCCATTCTGATCTCATTTATGATCATTTCTATTTCATTAATGTTCAATTTCCCTGCACGTTTGTCATTGGACTGTGACTTGCCCAGCTCAGTACAAACACTTAGCCTAAATTTGGCCAATTTTTTTTCACCTATAGCTCATCTATTGTTACAGATCTTGGAGGTAAAAATGGTACAAAGTTCAGCATGAAATGGTTCATTTTTTGCTCCATATTTTGGTACACTACACTGTTTTGGGTCAGCAGCCATTCAGACCCGGTCGCAAGTCAATGAGCAAAGTTTTTCCTCAATTTCAGATGCAGTTTTATTGTATCCCGAGTGGCCATGTGTCAGCTTATGAGCAGCGGCCCTCTTATTTGTTGCCATCCCATGGGAGACGGGTCATTAGCGTTATTGATGACCGCGGATCCCGTTGTCCATGTGGTTTTAATACGGCACGGCACGATGAGTCAGAGCATGCCTGTTAGAGCTGCTTAAGTAGCTCGGGTCTCGTGAACGGGTTATGACGCTGACGAATCCAGCAGAAATGCTGTGATGCGTACGAAGTGCTTTATCTTACATAGGCCTTGATTATGCACACGATGCAAGCTATGGCTTTTGGCCTGAGTCCGCTGCTCCGTGTGAAGAGAGGCAGTAAGTCCTGTTTGTAAGACTTTTTCTTGTGAAAATGCTCAAATATTAAGCCCAGCCTGCCTCTGAGCGTCACCTAAACAGGAGGTGCGCTTTAAACCTGTAAATAATCAGATTACATGTTCGTACGGTTTACATTTGGCTTATCATTAAGACTCCAGTAGGTACAACTTTCTAACCCTTTTCAATTCAACTGCCCTAAGCGCCCCCTAGCGGCCTAAACGCACTCTTTCAGTGACCTTTAATCACCAATTACACAGCGTTGAAAGATAAGATATTGTTGTCCTCTCTGGTCTTGCCAGGGGTTTGCGGGGATTTCCAACACATTAGCACACCCGACTACCTCATGGGTACCGGAGATTGGACTAAACACGAGCTGTGCAAGAATAAAAGACAAGCAAACACAGAGCGCTTAGCAGTGTCCCTGCAGTGGGGAAATTAGCAGATACCCATCTGTCCAGCACAGCCCTCGCATTTTGGACGTTTGTTTTTTCTAGAGGCCCAACTGACAGAAGTTTTCTCTCTCTTCTTGTTTTAAATTCGTAATCATTGCCATCTTTAGCCAGTTCAAATATGTGAGCTCTTCTGGGAATGGAAAAAAAAAAAGGAAAAAAGAACTGCGGACAGGCTTATTCTCCTTGGCTTAATGGCGCTGCTATGAGATAGAAACACTTGGCTGACATTTCACGCATTGTTTCAGTCTGAAAAAAAATTGTGCAGATTGTTTAAGTGTAGGACATGAATTGTGTGGAATCCCCCTGGAAAGCCACCGGGATTTGTTTGTAATTGTCACAGACTGGCTAGCTGTAGTCCTCCCTTGCTGGTTGGGCCGTGACAAACTTGTGCTTTCTTGTGTCCAACAGAATTAGGTTTATTATGAGGGAATAATAACGCACATGGTAACGATTGATGGCTAATTCAGAGAGTAACTGTTCCTGCTCTCAAACACACCTTCTTGTTTCCTACCTCACAGTCTCACAAAAAGATGGAAGTATGGATCGGCAGCAATCAGAAAGCCAACTGGAGCTTTCGATTCTCACCCTTTACCCTTCCCTTTTCTTATCATCCCGGTCAGTCAGAGGCATTTTAGTTTATTTATAATTTTAAGCCTGTTTCTAGTCATTTCGTTACATTGCAGGGGCAATCAGAAACCAAAAAAAATACAATTGTGAGATGACCTTCGTATCGTAAATCAGATCGAATCATGATCAAGTGTATCGTTACACCCCTAACAGCAGGTGCTTATTGTAACCAGTGATTACATGCTAACATTTTTGCTTCGCCCGTCTCATTTTTCTGCGTCTTCCTGGCACAAAGCAGGTCATCTTTTTTAGGTATCTGAAGCTGGCTACAGGATTTGAAATTTAAATACTTTTTTACGGGTCTCACAGCGAGTGCGATGTGGCGACAGTAAAACCCTGTTTGCAGCTCGGTACGCTTTCTGGATTTCAGTAGGTTTGGAGTCAGAATTAGCTATTTATTTAGGGGACACGCTTTGGCGGATGCCGGTGCTGAGGGAGAGTGTGTGTCATACCGGGCAGATTAAACTCAGAATGTGTAGCATTGTGGCCACCCAGTGCTTTGGTGGATTGATGGCCCTTGGAGCCCTGCTTGACTGGTGTCAGGTGTGTGCACGTCTACTCATACGGTCTCACAAGCCCGTTGTCGACCAAAAAACAGGTGTGGGTCGTCCCCAGCTGAAGGCTTTGGCCAGATAAACATTATTGGAGAACATCTGTCGGCTGTCACAACACGAGGCCGGCTAGAGAAGCCCAGCCATCCATCAGTCTGGCTCTGCTGAACTTGAGAAATGCTTTAGGGACGGGGTTGGGATCAGAGCATGGGCACACACTCTCAGAGCGCCTGTTCCACTCAGGTGAGCCGTCAGCTGATGACGGGTATAGGCACTGACCTCTTCTGCTTCATCCCACCCTCTGGCCTTACCAATGTCCCGTCCTCAATCACTCGCCCTCCCTCACACACACACACACTGTCATCCTTACAGCCCTGTAATTTTCACTCTCATTTGGTGATGTTATTTACATTTTAACACCAATGAACATACTTTCATATACCTCTGAAAATACGGCTCTTGGACCACACCTTCTTCCATTGCTCTAAATTCCAGTTTGGCCACTTCTGTTCCAAAAATAATAGGTGCCTTTGACTTTGGACATGAGTTACCGTGAACCTTGGATGCCCAGCATGTCGGTGCCTGTCTGGGGTTTGCCCCTTCTCAGAACACTCCACAAGTCTTGTTGTTTATGAGCTGGCCATCAGTTGTTAAAGCATCTCAGGCTTTCTTCTTGGACGTTTCTTCTACATCCAACTTGACATCTATGCCAACCGCTTAGCAGCTGATATCCCAGAGCTTATAGGCGGCTGACAGGATAATGAGCAGTATTCGAGCTGTAAGTGAGAATGTGTCGCATCATCGTTGCTCAGGCCAGTTTGTTAGCAACAATAATATCAGTAACGCTCTTATTCAGCGCCTTTTTTTAGATTTTGCCTGCTTTTAACAAGGTGCTGAAATCATTCAGTGATCCGCGTTGATCCTCGATGGCTGCCTTACACAATTGGTGCGAATTTGTCACTAAGGATCTCTAATCCAACCAAAATCTGAAAGTTCTCTTCAGGAGGTGACTGAAGTTTACTGAACGTCTATGATACACTATAAATATAAAATAGCTTTAGGTTCACACACTTGAATGCCAATACCTTTCGATTAGGACTGTATTATCACAGCCACTGGCCCCTCGTTCTCTAATACGTGTCTTAATTTGTTCCAGAAGGCTGTTTGAAGTCGGAATCCAATTAGTTTTAGACTCTGAACTTGGATTGTATGCGTAAAGGCTTTACTAATTTTCATTAATTTTCAAAGTCAAAATTTTTGTTCAGATTTATGGGCAAAAAAGAGACCTTTAAACACACCGTTCCATGTCCAAATGGGTCAGATAAAGGAGGATTGAAATTCTGAGGTTCACTGTGTGCTGGTATTGAATCAGCTTTTGTACTGTAGGTTCCTGCCTCGTTACACTTCATAAAAAGACCCCTCATGACTGGAACCCTGCGATTGTTTCACTGTGTGATTATTCAGCGCTGCCCTGTTTATGTATATGAACGGCACCGAGTGTTGAAAATGGACAGTTCAGATGATTAGGAACAGTCACCAGGTTGTTAGGGGGAAAACGTTTAATTCAAAGCTCAGAACAATTCCTCATTGTAGCACCATTTCAGTCACTGAGTGGTTTGATCAGCGAGACACTTATTTGAGTTTCGCCAGCGCCTGAGATAAACACATGTAAACACGAGCATTACCGGGGACAAAGCACGTCCTTCTTTCACATCTCATTTTTAACACACACTGCGGTACAGAACCGCGGTACAGAAGGCGGCCCATTTGTACGGATTAGAGCTGTTTGGCAAGTAAACGTCGGCGGATCACTGATCTCTGGAGGCTTCGTTTACAGTGGTCAATCTGGGCCCGACAACTCCCTTTTAACAATTTACACAACGCTGCGCTGTGTGACTGGATATCGGTCACGCTGTCACCGAAATCACATTGCAGGACATTCGTTGAAGAGCCTGACACCCACACTGTGCTGCTCAAGTTCATCTTTAAATAATAATTAGATGTTGTTCTAATAGCTAAAGAAGCCTGAATTGGACACTTTAAGAGATTTAAACACTTCCAACTGTACATGATAAGAAAAATGTGAACCACTTTCATTCTTGGTTCAGTCCAACATCAAGAACTTCTTGAAGAAATAATAAACATATAACATATAAACATAATAAATATAATGTTGTACGGTGGATTCGTGGTTTGCGCCGTAACCACACAGCTCCAGAGACCGGGTTTGAGTCTGTCGAGTCTGCATTGGTTTTCTCCAGTTACACCCATTTCCTCCCACATTCCAAAAATGGTCAGTTAGAGTGTCCTGAATTTCTATGGGTGTGTCCTGCACTGGGCTACCCTCCTGTCCAGGCTTGGTTCTTGTCTTGCACCTTGTGTTGCCCCTCCAAACTCGTCTTGGATTTGGCGGGTATAGAAAGTGAGAATAATGATGTAATGTATTATACAGTATTGGGGGTCAGATGGCTCAGTGGCAATTTTCTGGCCCACCACTGGGACTGGACTGGGTTCGAGTCCCGACGAGAACAGGGGTTATCCCCGAGCACTGCCACGTCTGCATCCTGTGAGGCTAAAGGGTGTGTAGAGTTTATTTTTTAATCCATCTATAATCATATGGTATTGTATTGGGCCTTTATTTAGTCTTTAACTTATTTAGTCATTATGATGCTTTTCATCTTTTCATTTCTGGGTTAACACACACACGCACGCACACACACACGCACACACACACGCACGCACACACGCACGCACACACACACTGAACTCACACACTTGCAGCTAAAAGTGCTCGTGTTAGACAAAAGCATGAAGCCCCTGTAAACAAAAGCAAACTGAATGGAGTAGTTTTGTGTGTGTGTGTTCGCGCACAAAGAGTTTTTACACCTTGTGCGATGCCATCTACCTTCTTCACTCACTCAGCATGCTCACATTACCAGCCGTGTGTCGGGCACGAGCATTTCGGGTCTTGTTACACACCTCTCCGTCTCTTCAGATGGAGAGAGGGAGCCGAGTCTGAAAAACCGAGAAAACCTGAATGAATGTTTTCATTTCATTTTGTTCATCTGAACAAGCCCAGAGTGGGCATGTCGCATGGAGTGGGCAGCGTCGCGGTGTGTGATAATATGATACCTCTCTGAAAACACACACTTACCATCCTGACAGATTGGTCCATGCCAGGGCAGGGTGCACACACAGCGTCCATTCTTCTGATCACACTGCCCTCCATGAGAACACTGGCACTGCAGAGAGCAATCAGGACCATAGAAGCCAGTCTCACACTCTTAGAGACGGAGAGAGACGGAGAGAGAGACAGACAGACAGACAGACAGAGAGAGAGACAGACAGACAGAGAGACAGACAGACAGAGAGAGAGACAGACAGAGAGAGAGACAGACAGAGAGAGAGAGACAGAACTGAATCTTATATCTGGTGTTTTATAAAAAGAATAAAATTGATCTGAAGTCGTTACAGCCTAAAACCGTATCTTTGCAGAACAAAGTCCCGGACCTTATGTCATTTGATACAGCGCTTTATAACAGCGTCCACTGTTTCCCCGTCTTCCTTTTCCACGCTCCGATTCCCTCGTCTATTAACACCTCTACCCGTTCCTCATCACACTGCTCTCACTCCTGAACTCACCCCAGATATCTACCGTCCTCTGAACGTGTCCTCCCAAGCTCTGGTCTGGTCTGGTCTGGTCTGGTCTGGTCAGGTCTGGTCAGGTCTGGTCTGGTCTGGTCTGGTCTGGTCTGGTCTGGTTGTTCTCCTCCGTTCCGTGGTAGCGTTCCGATGGTTAACGCTCGGACCTTTTTGACCTTTGGTATCCAAACTGAACAGACCATCTCCATCAAGTCTGTTGTTCTTCTGCTGCGTTATAAACAGCCGCCATAAAGGTGGACCTGGTTCCGAAGCTTTGTAGTTAATCAGGACTGTTCAGTATGGCCGTTGTGTCCCGGGGACATGTAAAGGCCATGCTGGGACATGTCCTATAGAGACAGATGTCTCATCCAAAGCACATTATGCTGCTGAAGATTGATTGTGGGTTTTTTTATGGACTACCAAACTGTTTTCCCCTGCATCATCATGTTTCTCCTGCATAGTTTCCATAGCAATAGTTCACTCGAAGCCTTATGATTGTTTACACAGGCACTGATGAATTTTCTTCTTCGTTTCTCTCCAGCAAACCTTCGACTGTCTGCCTACTGACCCGGCCCGGGAGCTTCTCCTCTGTTTGTTTTAGCGATTTCCCCAGGAAGGCCGGGTAGTCCTGACAAAATGACATCCATCGGTGCTACAAATTAATTTAACACGCGCTGCATGGCCAAAGGTTTATTGGACTCTTGAACAAGAACTCGGACTGAAGGTCCAGGTCCAGGGACAACCAACAAATTCCTCGTGCAATTACTGCACAAGAACATCTGCTGAGAGAATAATGTCAACGTGCTAGTGCCAAAAATCGTGCTTTTTTTTTTGCCTTTTCCATAACACAAACACAGCTGCATTTGCAACACTTGGCCACTAGGGTGATAAAGCTCATGATGACGTGTTCCGTTTGACCTTTTCTTATTCTTTCCTAAAACCTCTTCTCCTCCGATTAGTTTTCAGGCCACGACTACGAGAACATGATCTGCTTTTGTAACATCCACGACCGCTTTCGAATTAGAGGCGTAATCAATTTTAATTTGGCCTGGGAAACGAGTATAATTGCCGTCATGCCCTGAAGGGTTTTGGTTTTGTTGGGATTACCGAGGATAGTGGAATTAATTTGGCCTTTAATGTCTTCCATCTCCTACAAAACGACTGTAGTAGTATAACCATCAGAGGTTCGACTGCACGAGTGATGGCCTCGAGAAAGCGCCGAACATTGCTGCTTACGTTCTAGATGGATGTGAGGTAAGCATTGCTGGGGAAACGGTCAGGCGGAAACACTCGAGCGACTTTAACAACGGCTGAATTGTTATTTCCGGACGACTGGATCGGTGAAATGGTAAAGCTTTTGTTTGGCCCCCCTGCTGAGGATGTACCTATTACCTGGGGAAGTGGAAGGACCTGAACTTGGACAGCCTGTGATGTTTATTTGACATGAACCATTTATTTAAACGTTGAAAGCTGTGGAAAAGGGATCCAGGGAAAAATATCGGAAAAACCAGAAACCTGGTCTGCTCAGGATCCGGATCGTCTGTTTAGTGCTGAATCCTGGTTCTGCTCGGGTTCGAGGATGTAGGTGTGGAGCGACACACCTAGTGGTGATAGAAGGGACACTAACAGCTCAGCCTCACAGCCAGGGCATCACTTCCTTGTCCTGCTTGGTTGCCAGATTGATCACCAATCATGCTTTTATGGGACCAGCTTTTTAGCTTTCTAGCAAAACGTGTCTAGTCCGTAAGTATTCCAGTCCCCTTTTATAGACGGCAAATTCCGGACCATTTGGGAAAACTTGCCTTTCCTTCCCGCCCCGGTCGGGACTCTCAAAGACTCAGTCTTTCGTTTTAAGCTCATACTGGCCAATCCAAATCTTTTCCAAGGTCACAGTCGGATCTTCCTAAACGTTTTGGCGTCCTGAGGTCCTGGCCTAGGCTGCCGATGCATTTCCTGGTCCCTCCCAGCTTTCCCTATTTATTTATTTCCTGTAGCCGCTGCTAAAGGTTCCCTCGGTTCTTTAGTTTCAGTCTGAACCAGGCAGTGCTTAAACAGCCCCATTAAAATTCCCCTGTCTGTTTGTAACGGGTCATTAAGTGCTAATCGTTTGCTCCGCCGTGTTTGCATTTGTAAATTATCCAGACGGATGCGCGCGCTAAAAAAAACACGACAATTTATTCTCTCTCACAACGTCATTATTTGCAAAGCGAAAACAGCGAAACGTTTTAACTTCAGCTCGGATTTGCACACGCGTTCCTCTGGTTCCTGGTTTCTCATTATAAAACCCAAACAGCGCCACCTGTATGAGCAACGAAAGAACTGCGAGCGTTTTCACAAAAGCACGCCATCATAAAATCGAATGGAAACTTGTGAGGTTTATTGAGTGTCCTTTACAAATTCGGGGCATAACTGTTAATATTTACAACAAACACAACCTCGCGCGCACACACACACACACACACACACACACACACACACACACACACAGGGTCGTTTTAATGCTATAAACGTATTCGTAACGTGCTAAAAGAACGGAACCAAAACCCACAGTTTGCACGTACAAAAGAAAATGTAAGCATAACAAACACGAATGAGATTTTAATAAGAAACACAATAACCAAAAATATATTAAGAAAAAAAAGATTTATACTTGGCAGAATGGTGTTTTAAGTTCTCAGGTTGCATGTCGGTGTAACTCAAAAAGCAACCCCTTCCTGTGAAGTCCAGAAACCCTGATCTAAAATGATCTCAATAATGATCATAATAATAATTACCATAATAATAATAATACAACAGGAGACAGCAAAATATACACGGGAAGAACTGCGTTTTGGGTTTGGATAAGAGCCGGGGAGCCACGATGGAGTCTGAATCCAAAAACACACAGCAACCATAAGATGTCGACGTCGTGTCTGCCGTTGTGTTTTGAGGTTTTCGTCCGAAGATACGGATGCATAAAGACCTTTCTCTTCTTGTCTAAGAGCTGCATATCTGTGTCGAAGATAAAATTTACTCTTGTACAAAAATAAAACGGATGAATTAAGCGTGATAAGCAGCAGAACTGTCACAAGATAAGAGAGCTTAGAGCGATAAAGCAGGGCCCAGATTCACAAAATCCTACGATATAGAGCACAGGATTCATTTGGAATTCGTGTTTTAACGTAATTTCCGTTGTTTAATTTAATCCGCTTAATCTTACAGCTGATAGATGATGTAATATAACGAATGTAATGTCATTAAACAACCTTCCAAATCTAAAAAGAAACGAGAATATATTTGACTCTCTTTAGGCCAGGCTTCTTTATTGCTTGTTTCGCGGAGCCGCTGACGAACATATTCGAAGAATACAAAATTGGGTATTTCTCGGATCCGCCGCAGCACCAATAGTTGAATTAAAAAAAAAAAAAAAAATTACAAATATTTTTTTTTTTAGCTTTTTCCGTCCTCCGGTGGAGAGTCAACGGTTTTACTTCTGTTCATTTAATTTTTTTCCAGATTCACTTTAATATAATTGTAGGTTAAATAAATTTTATTTTTAAATAAAAATGTATTTTTATTTCTTTCTCCTTCCTTGTACTGATTCCACATCGTCCTCCAGAAATTTAAAAGTGCTGAAAAATAAAGATTTATTTGTATTTTTGTTCCTCCCTCCTCAGTAGATTCTTAAGTAGAAACATCCGAGGAACGAACAATTAAAAAAGTCTGGCCTTATCTTCGCTTTCTACTTTACCAGCAAATGAGGTCTTTAGATTTCTGCATTAATTAATCTTTCCTTTCTAATTTATTCCTAGGAATTTAGAGATTATAATCTCGTTTCTGACCCGTCACTGATTTAGGCATTTTAAACAAAGTCAAATTTAACTCTCTTAAATTCCCTGTGTTTCGCTCGTTGCCATGTCACGTTCAATCCCTTAAACCTGACCTAATATTTTTGTTGTGCAAATGAACTATAAAACAATTTTTAGTTAAAGCTCCGTTTTGGGCTTTGCAAATAGCATCTTTGTTTTTTTAGAGAGCTCCACTTTTTAAGACAAATTTTATTAATTTGATTAAGTCTAATTTTATTGAACGGAACTGTGTGTAATTCTATTATTTATTTTTTTTTAGTCATAACGTTTTGAATTTGTCTGTTATTATGACACGGAATGAAGATCTTTTGGACGTTATGACTAATTAATGCAGAACCCAAAGGATTCATGAACCTTTATTGCTAAACTATATTTTTTATACCTGTAATAAATAAAGGTAAAGATGATAGGAATATAAAGATCTAGATTTAGATTCACTCTCTCGTAAATCCTTTATACAGTATAACCGAGCCTATAGATTTGTTTCTAATTGTAAGAAATGATGAGTGGGGTAAAAAACGATGACATGTGGTAGGATGACAGAGAGTAAAGGCCATGTTTTCACGGATACTGAGGTGTAGCGTTGTGTTCTTTCGTGAGGGCAAACCCACAGAGTGGCAGTGTGGAACCTACAGCACAAGACAAAGTGAAGTGGCACATGCAGATAACAACACAAGGAAGATCAAACCCACTGACATCATTCTAGGGGAACGCCCAAATCTTACAGCGGTGAAGAGGCAAAACATATCGACCTCCTCTGGGGCGAGGGATCCAAGCCCAAACTTTAGGCAGACTGCCCTTTGGGGAGGGGTAACGTGGCATGCGGGGCATGAAGAACAGCATTGGGTTGGAAGGTGTACATGGGAGTGTTGGACGGCTGCTGGGGGTAAGGATTTTGGCCTAGGATGGTCACAGGAGTCTGCCCAAGACAGAGTTCCTGACTGCCCAAAGAATGGTCGTTTACATAGGCCGCTGGACTCGGTGGGTCCGTGAAATGGCTCCCAGAATTCTGTGGGAAGAGAAGAATTACATTAGTCTGTACACTGTTTAACTTCTCCACCTGTGTGACACAAATTCTATCATATTTTAAATTCGGGTTTAAAAAATAACAACAAAATAAAGGATTATTGATTACTATAATTAATAATGCTAATAACAATAATAATAATAATAATAATGGCAAAAATAAAATGTTTTAAAAAGTGATAATAATAATAATAATAAACAGTAGAAATAGTAATAAATTACAGTTAATAATAATAATAATAATACAACCAATAATAATAATTAGCAGCAATGGCAAAATATTTAAAATAAAATAAAGACCACAAATTTAATAATAATAATACAACAACAACAACTAATAATAATAATAATAATAATAATAATAATAATTAGCAGCAATGGCAAAACATAAAAAATAAAATAAAGACTACAAATTTAATCATAATAAAACTAATAATAATAATAATAATAATAAAACTAATAATAATTATAATAATAAGCAGCAATGGCAAAAAATAAAAAAATAAAATAAAGACTACAAATTTAATAATAATAATAATAATGATAATAATAATAATAATAATGCACACATAAATAGAGTTTGGCTTCTGATTTACACGACAGTACCAGGATGCTCTGTATGATACCCCACCTCTCTTATAGATTCAGGCCTGTATGCTTGCTTATATTTCGGGGAGGAACAGGGGCTTCATTTATAACTTTCAGCGCAGAAACCAGGAGTCAGATAGAAAGTGAGTGTATATTTATGGAACGCCATACACAACATTCGACATCCAGACAGTTTGGGATCAGGAGAACCTCACGCATGTAAAGGAAGGTCGTGAAAATTATGGCCTGGGGTTCATTTGCTGCCTGGAGGAGATCAGGGAATAGCAGTTCTAGCTTAAAAGGGAAGAACCAGAGCTTTATGAAAGCCCCAGATCCAAATCCCATCGACATGATGCAGAGACATGGGATAGAAGCTGTAGAGGAAACCCTTCAAACATCACACAGTCCTGAGAATTCTGTACGGACGAAGAAAAGCATAAAAAGGAAAAATCTTATTGGCTGTACTGGATGCATCATGTCTCCCTTATCTCTTAAAGAAATAAATCCTATATTTAATAGGACTAAGATTCCTGGAGAAAATGCCCAGGTGGCACAGGTGGGATCTACATCTTTATCATCATCATCATCATCATCCTCATCCTATGACACTAGCAGCTTCTCTTTCTAACGTCCCTGTGCGCCACGTCTATAAAAAGCACCTCGGCCCGTTTTCTTTTTCTAAAACTGTTACTTTTTGTTGTTCCCGTCTCCCCAAAGGTCCAAACAACCAAGCCTTCTCACTCGTGCCCTCACACTTGTGTTCCCCAAATGATGTTTTCGATTATCGTTCTCCCGAGCGTTCCAACCTTGACCCAGTTGCAGGTTCCTGACAGAGGCAAAGCGAGGGGAGTTTATTTGAAATCTCCTGCTACTACATGGTTAAGTGTCCTTCCAATTTTCTCGGCTCCTTCGGGAGGAAAAACAGACCCATTACGTGACTCTCCACCGTACTTACTGGGGATTAGGTTATTTTCTATTCCCGCTGTCGCTAACGAGCTCTGTTTTTCGCTCTGCTTTCCGTCTGGCCATTGTACCTGGATGCAGACATGTCTAGTGAACTTATCTGTGTGGATCAATGGAAGGAAAAGCATAAGATCAGGCAACGTTTCTGAACTCGACAGGTTATGGGTATGAAAGCGCTATGGAGTCTCCATGTCCTCCCCTTGTCTGCATGGGTTTACTCCGGGTACTCCGGTTTCCTCCTACAGACCAAAGACATTCGTGTTAGGTTAATTGGTGTCTCTAAAGTGGCCCTTAGTGTGTGACTGTGTGTCTGTGCCCTAGGGTTGTTCCTGGCCAGAGTTGCACCGGAAGATAATGAATGAATGAATGAATGAATGAATGAATGAATTTTCTATTAAAGTAGAGAGAAATGTCTCCATACTTGGAGCTACTGGACTGGAAAATTGCTTTTGATTCATCTGTTTATTATTTTGTTGCAAAAACCTTTGCATAAAAGCAATTTCTTAGTTTGCTGTGAAGTAAAAACGCTGCTTAAACATCCTCTACGTTCGAACACTTTCCCACTTGAGCTCTTTGAAGAACCCCATGCTTGCTCTCCACGTGACGGGTTACTTCATCTAAAAGGGATTTTTAGCTAAACTGACCCTGTAACACTCGATAGTTTCGGATTTCCAGAGACCGGATTGCCGCCTCTGGTTACTCTTTGTGTTTGCCATTTTGTTCCAGTGGATTTCTGGTTCCCTTCCTCCTCTCAGAAACATGCCAGTGGCTCGAGTCCCACTTTCCTAAAATTGCCTCAAGTGGGGTTTTGAATAGGAACGGGTGTTTGTTGCCCTGACCCAGATGCGTTTCTGCACGGTGCCCAGCGTTCTGTAGGTTAATTACTCTTATTTAAACTGTAAATTAATAATAGTTCACTGCCAGCTGTGCTGTACTGTGAACCGTAAAATTAAACATTAATTAAAAACTTTTCATGTGTTGCCAGAAATGTGTGTGTTGTATTAAATTAACGTCATTATTATTTCAACTTCCAGATTTACACACACAATCAGACAAAATAATAAAACAACCTGAGCCACTTTAATGACTGGGGGTGCCCCCGGTAAGCTGGGGTGAGTACCAGCCCTATAGTGGAAGGGCAAAATGTACAGTGCAGCGCCCCCTGGTGAACACAGAGCACAGACCGTGAAAAAAAGGGGGTCTGGTTTCCGTTTTTGGGTTTTTCATCACGTGGACAAGGACTGTTTACACGGGTAATGATGACCCTGGGCCCGGACCCTCATATGGACGTTAATTTGACGTGTAACAGCTGTCCAAACGCTTTAAATATGTTCTCAAATTAGTTTTGGTTTTGTTAAAGCCTCGCAAAAATCACGACTTTGATTTCTCATGTTATTATAAATGCTCGGGTTCTGGTACAATCCAATTCCCAAATCCAATATCCTCAGCAGACCCGACTTTTGGAGAAGTTCAAGCGAAGAGTCTCAGACTTTTCCAGCCTGGACTGTAAAAGATTAATGAATGGGTTCGATAAAGACATGAAAAGTACAAATAATCAGGAGTGATTTGTTTATGCAGAATGTGTTTCAATGGGTTTCTGCCCAGTTAACACAAACCCTAGGGGCGACTATTATATTTATATATATATATATATATTATTATTTGAGCTTTTTTCACTTTTTTCTTAACTTCTCAGCCAACCTGTATTCATGTCACAACTTAAGAAAGTTCAGAAATGAATATTTGAATCATGCTACAGTTAAAACCCCTTAACTCGTCTTTATTATCTCGAATAATTGTGGAATTACGAAGATTTAATGCATCCTTTTTGTGCTCAAGACACAAAATTTCACGAAACGATCGTCCTGTTCAAAAGTAAGAACGCGTGCAAAATACAAGGGGGTTTTGGACCCACTATTGTTTGTTTATTTTTAATATAATATAATAATATAATAATAAATACAGATTGGATGCCGTAAGTATTGATCCACGATAGCCATGTATTGCCTTTTTGTAAGATAAGCCTTTAAAAGTTAAGAACATGTTTAAAAAAGGGTATGCAAAATTGCATGATGTTCTTGTTCGGGAGTTTAAGCGGGGCGTGAGGGGAGGTCTAAATTCACGTCACACAACAACGGGACGGAAACGAGAGCGTTTGTGCTCGGCGTGAGGAAATGAAGGCATGAGAAGGACAGAACATTGGTGGAGTGCATCGGTGCGTGTACCTTAAGGTCAGAGCCACGGGGGAAAGGGCCTAGGGCGGCACGCGTTAGTGAGAACTAGGCTGTATGGTCGCGTACTCGACAAGGTCCCCGTATGTTTGCACTGAGCTCCGAGGCGAGGAAGCCAAAGCTGCAGTATCCAGCTCCGCATACTGGACATCACAGTCCTTGTGGCCACAGCTCTGGAGATAAGAGAGTCGGAGGAGAGGTATGTGAGGAGTGGTGCTCAGAGGAAAGAAAAGAAAGGAAGGAGCTAAAGGACAGATCATAAAACAAGAGAGAGAAATTTAGAGGCAGAGCATCAGACGAAGACTTTAGAACCCAACTTCCCTTTATTAGAAGTGGCAGTTACAGGAAAAACTCGTTCTCTTCCTTAATATCTCGGTGCCACTGGGCACCAGGTTCCTATTCTCACACCGGACACTTCTTTCGGTCGCTCAGATCCAGACCTTTTTGGCTTGCTTTGTGCGAACTGGCATTGAGATTCAATGCCCTACCAATGTATACGTTACGCCACACAGACACGGTTATGTGAGGGAGAAGAACCAGAAACCGAAGAACCGAATTTGGCATTTGCTTGTTGGCAAACTTCTCCAGAGCAACTTCAAAAATGTGCCTCAAAAGTTTGCAATGCTTGTTAGACTAGAGACTAATTCTACCCAGTCCAAAACGTTATTTATTTTACGTTATAAATATCTCCTCCTAGGTGTGAATCTGCAGACTATGGTAACGAGGAAGGGAGAAACGGGAAGCCAGGACGCCGAGAAGTGTCAGCAAATCAAGCTCTGGATTGGTATTAATGGCTCACCACCAGAAAAGGATGAAGACCTGAAGTTTTGTGCAGCTCTGAAGGAAAGACTGTGCCGAGTCGAACCATTTGAGGCCATGGCAGATCGATCCTGGCTGCAGCAGGAGACCAAAACTTTGGAAGGTTTGGTTGGAACATCAAGCCTGGAAACGATGAGAGCCTGGATTGATCTGGAGTGAGCACGAGAAGAAATCTGCAGAATCTGATAGCTGCTCTGCTGGGGTTAGAAACAGGCACGGTGTTGTCCAAAATCACATCCTGGCTGGATGGAGAGGCGTAAATAACAAGAACACGTTGACGCTGGTGGGTCGTTTCTCCAAGTTAAAAACCATAACCAAAATATCGGAATATCTTGCAAGTAAGAGTCAAATGCTGGAACCAGAGGACCTGGGACCCTACCATATGCCCACATTCAAAACACTAAATGACCAAGGTCTAAAACATCCTGGATTTGACTTCACCTTACTTTGAGTCCAACCCCAATCTGACCTGTGCCACTGTCCAAATTCTGCACAATGTCTATCTGAATTTCTTGCTAAATAAAATGCTGGGTCCAAAAAAAAAACAGGCGAAATGTTTTTGGTCGTAATATTTAACATCTCATACAACTATAAACCCAGGAAGCAGAGCCAGAACGTCCCAAACTGTATTATTTGTAAGGTATGCAAAGCTTTCTGTGCACCATCCTCTTCTCTCCGTCTCTTATTGTGGGCTTTTCACAATTCATCTTCCCCCGTAAACAACAATTTTCTCCACAATACTTCTGTTTTTTTGATTATATACCCATTTTGATATTTTCTTCAGCTCAACGTCCAAGCACAAATCAGACTTTAAACTGCTCAAACAGCTCTACGGAAAGATCTCATTTTGTTTTTATGTCCCAAAAAACTTTTATAGCTGTTTCATGGTAAGCTCAACACCCAGTGAACAAAGTCTTGTGGTTTTTTTTCGGGTTTGTTAACCAAACAGAGAGGACAGACACGTCTGAAGGGTTCAGATGTTCACGGTTATACGTCAGGATTGATTTTTTACTCGTAGGTTTTATGTTATTGCAAGTTATTTTTAGAAACCAGTCTTCCATACGACGGGTGACGTGAAGAAGAGTGAAGGTGAAACATTCTGTATGAATTTGTTCAGGAATGCTTTGAGAAACGTTTGTGGTTCCCTGGCCTCGAATTCTAAATGGATCTTCTGCTAACATCTTGTTCCCAGGGCACCTTCAGAGTCTTTTGGAACCTCTCTTGCTTTTACAAAACAGGAATGAGGTTCCTATACGGGAGATAAAACAGGACTTGATAGAGAGTTTGGTTTGCACAGAACCCTGGCTTTTTATATACATCAGGCAACTTGGGCTCCTCCATTCCAAATACTCCCATTAGGTCAATTAGTGTCTTTAAATGGTGAGTAAATAAGTACGTGCATGTCTGGGCCAGAGTTGGCACCCTGTGACCGGATCTCGATTGGAATAAGCATGTAGGAAAACGACCGAGCGAAAGACGAAACATAATTTGTACGAAATACGTCCGGGCGCCAACGTGGCATTAAGCCAGGTGTCTCCGGAGACACGTTTTTAATGAGAAACAATAGTCGGGTTGGACAGGTGTCAGAAAACAAAGACTCAAAGTTAATATATGCAGTCACACTGTGGGAAATTCGAGCTCTTTGTCACGGCTTTGACAATGACGGCCTTAAGAACGAAAAATTCGTCTCACACTTCAAAGTTTCAGCTCCTTCCCTGTCAAGAATGTGAATGGTTACAGTGGGAAATATGAGAGGATTTTTCATCAATTATAGTTCAAGCCTTCTTTTTGACGTCCCAAGCCATGTACAGAACGGAGGTCACTGTCTTTGGGGGATTGGTGAAATCATGTGACGAAAAAAAAAAAATACTCTGGCAAGCTGTTCTACCAACAGTTTAGTTTACTATTCTACAGGCTTTAGAACCAAAGTACAGAAAGTACAGGATCCTGCTATTATTTAAATGATATAACAGATTAATGTGAATCTTGTACGAGTCTGAATTGTTGAAGTCGGAGTTCGTAGATCACGAGCAGCTCGGTTCGGGTTTAAGATTAAGATCCGGATCCGTAACTGAAGATCTGATCGATGTTTAATGAAAGACGGCGAGTTTAAACGACGTGTTGGAGGAAATCAGAAAGAAAATAAGGATCTGATGAAAGAGACGAAGCTGCTGATGCTGTATAAGCGTCCCGTAATATTTCTGACTGATCCCTAACATCAAAACCAGCTACAAAGATCAGTCACTTTATTTTGGTTAACAGGACTAAAACTGATCTTCAGGATCATCGCTTTTCAGTCGTGATTAAGAGCGTTGAGATCCCGGGACGTCTGATTTTACTCTAATCGCTTTAGAACGCAATTCCAAATCCTCGTTTTGTAATTACGCCTGATGAACCTCGGCTCGTTTTGTGTCTATGTGGTGGAGTAATAGTTCAGAAGCTGTACTTCAGCCATGGACTCATAACTAAGTAGAGAAAGATGAATGAGTGAGTGGAAGGAAGCACTTCTCACCATCTTATCAGTGAAGGGAGCAGACTCAGAGGGAACCCTGTCATTGTAAGAGGGATGCAGTGGAAGTTTGTGCATCTCGTTTTCCTTTTCCAGATGAACCACCTATAAAATATGTATGAAACAGAGGCGTACAACAAATAAACACGTAGTCAACTGAATAAATAAATCAGGCAGCCAGGCTGAATGAATGCTGCAGTGAAATAACTCAGCGGAATAACGGATTATTGGCAACCGTGAAAAGAAAACTGCCTTTGAATGTTTTCTGGCAGAAGAGATCAGTCTGTGCATTCTGGCATCAGGTCATTTAAAATTATTTTAAAATCAGAGTGCGGTGAAGAACTCCAAACTTTGCATGTTTTAACACTCCCTGATTTATTACGGGGGTATGCTACCAATCCTTTAGAGAGGAAAATCATTTAAACAAAGCCTATTTGAAATAATTAATATTATATATTATATTTAATATATATAATATAGCCCATTATTATATGGTTTTCTATTTTTTATTTTATTATATTCATAACACACACACTATTGCCTTTTATTTATTTGTATTATTTTTATTTTATATTTATCATATATAATATTGTTTAATATTTAATCGTTTTATATTCCATATTTATATTTCTATAGCTCCTATCATATTTTATTTTTATTTTATACACAATTGTATTTTATTCTTTAGTTTTTATTATATATCTCTACTTTATTATATTCATTTTCCTTATTATATAAAATATCCTTTATATTTTGATTGTGTTATATTTATACTATATATTTATATAATATATATTTGTCTTAAATAGTAAAACGTTTTTTATTTTCTAGTGTATTATATTAAGATTTGATTTATTATTTATTTCATTAATGATTTATTTTCTTATATATTTATTATTATATATTCATTTTCCTTATTATATAAAATATCTTCCATAGTTTCATATGTTGATTGTGTTATATTTACATAATATATATTTCTCTTTAATAGCAAATTGTTTTTTTATTTTTATTTTTTATTGTATTATATTAAGATTACATGTATTATGTATTTTATTAATGATTTATATTTCTATAATGTATTTCTATTTTTAATATATATTTCTCGTTAATAGTAAAATGTTTTTATAATTTTATTTAAAAGTTTTTTAATGTATTTGATTTGATTTATTTGACATATTTTCAATTTTATTTTAGTATATATATATATATATATATATATATAATTTTATTTATGGATTTTCCTTGCCACTGTCACCCTGGTTTGATCCAGTAAGGCAGAAGATGTAGATTTGAATAAATCTGTGTTAAGATTGTAATAAAGTGCTATTTTTCTAATTAATTTGACATGACATGCCGTGAGGTTTGGTAACGCCGTTGCTCGATTTTTTATCTGAATTTGAGTGGGTTATGTAGAGATGTTGCACTGATTTGACCCCCATTGATCAGAGAGCATCTGTAACATGTGAAAAGTTTTCAGCACACCGCCGGAGAACAGCTTTCAGAAGGTGAAGGTCTGTTTTCAAAGCACCATCATGAGTGAAAAACATGGAGCAAGGCTGCGAAACAATTACAGAGGTTTCAGACGGATCCGCTTTCACCGTAAACACAAAGAACCGTTTCTCTTTTTGTTATCACCCCGAGAAGGTCGGACGAATAACCACATCTATAGCTTTAAAAAACGCGTTATAGCTCACAAGAGTTCTGATCTGTGATTCATAATCTGTCTCTCCTTATCAGAATGAGAACCAGCCAAATGTCCCCATGAGGTTAAAAAAGCTTTGGTCCTCACAATGATATAGAAACCAGACCGCCCCCTCCAAACACACACACACCCGAGGCTCATTTAAGGATAGAGTGATTTGAGCTCTGCTTTTAAACCATATTATGGCGATTCTGGTTAATGGGAACATCTTTTGATCTTGCCTTTTGGAATCCTGTTGTTGTTTTGCTATTTTTTTTTGCTATTTTCCTGCCTTAGGTCTTATGCAGTGTTGAGAAAATGAGAGTGTAAAATCTCCTTCTGGTTGCTTTTCACACTTTTAGGACTCGTCATGCTCCCATTCTGAAGTTCTTCATATGGGGTGAGATTTGGGATCCTTTTCATATTCGGACCAAAAAGGCTACACAGACATATCAGTAAGACAGACCCCAGGGAACTGTGCTAACTTATCACCTTTAAAAGGCCATCTTTCACTTTAACTTTACACAGCAAACAATTTAGCTAAACGAAGGATGAAGGGATCTACGATGTCTTTTTAGACTATGCTATTATGCTCTGTTTTATATATCTTTATATCTTCTCTCGGGCCCTGATGAAAGGCGTAAGATAGCGCTGTCAGTCACGCTTAAAATGATGCCCCTTTGTGCCCGGAACAGCCTGAAGTACAAGCGTTTACAGCCTCTTAATGTTTGTAAAGAATGACACGTCTGTATCGGTCTCTGCTGAGATGTTTTCTACCAAATAATGCATTCTAGGGAAGTCTGAGTGTTTACTGAAATAATAGTCTGTAAGCAAACTGTACAAGTGCGAGAATATTTAAGCAACAGAACAAGAAACAACATCCAAGCACAAAGGTGAGTCCCATAGACCATCGCAGCCCTCATGTTATTCGCTATAACCCACACAAGGGGATTCTTTCTTTGAATAATGACAGCATCTACCAAAAAGGCACAT
>JAVSBV010112452.1:0-21233 GCA_033117975.1 Parotocinclus spilosoma
CCTGGGATGTGTAGGAAGAAACCTTGAGAGGAACCAGGCTCAATAGGGAAAACCCATCCTCATTTGGGTGATAACAGTATTAAAAAACAGTAACTGTCTGTGTAGTTACTGTGTATGTGACTGTGTATGTGTGTAAATCACTGAATAACTGATTATTAAATAATAATAATGTCATCTGGGACTGTTTAATGTTGTATACTTTCTTTGTCTTACCAATAGGAATTATGCAAACTGCTTTTTGTGAGCAGTGTATTATACAACATGCACCCACGCTACTGATTATAGCAGAGATGTATCAAACTTGGGATGTTTGTTCATTTGATGGCTGATAGCTAGATGATGTGTTTCTGCTTAGCCAGATGGGACTGTTCACAAGTGCTAATAAAGAAGCATGAAAGTATTCATTACAGCGACGTAATGGAAGTCATACTGCCTGAAAATCAAGCTTATTAGGACAGTCAGTCTGGTTCAGATACACATTATAGTTCAATATATTATTAAATTGAGGATAAACTGTAATGTGGCAGACCTTTTTTGTAATCCTTTGGGGGGTGCAGTTCTCACCAGATTGTTCACTAACACTGACGAACATATTTAAATAATTTCTTATCACGTTACCATTTAGAGATTTAAAGCTTGTTACATCCTCATAAAATGTAGATGTCAAATGTGGAAGTGATTTGTGCGGTTTTGCTAACAATGGCGGTCATAAGTTATGATGCACTTCAGGATATGTGATGGGGGAATGGAAAACAAGATTATTAGATTAAAATATTAGATTTTTCTTTATTTTACTGGGTGGGTGGAGGAGCTTATCTACCCCCCCATAAGGATCCCATCATGCAAGAGCTTTAGACTGTCAACAAACAGTGAGCTAGACCAGAAACTGAATTAACTAAAAACTATGGGTTACACTTAGTCTTGTTTTGACTTTGTCTGTGCTTATTGGACCAGATGGTGAACTATGGACCTTTATTCCTAATTTACACTTAATCCCATGTCACAGCTTCAGAGGTTACTATACCTTTGGTTAAGAAAGGACTGATAAGTATTTTAGGGGCCGCTACTGAGCACTGGTCACCTTTTAGCATGATTAACTGGTAGCCATCTGCGAGAATGGCTTAATGCTTTTGAGGTTCTGTGCATGCTGTACATTTGTGTACCGTAAGGGCATACTCCTTTAACAGTCAAGCAGTGTGTATTGAAAGGAATCCGATTAAGTATGCCATTTTGGACTCCGCCATGGTCTTAACTGATTTATTACCATTTATAAGTAATGGGCTGGGCTGCTCTTCCTAGATGTAATGCTAGATGGAAATGCAAAAATTATTTTCATGCAGGTCTGTTGCAAATTAATTTGCAAAATATGGCTGTCTAGTTCCATGTCATTGACTCTCAGGATTGCCTAAATTAAAGAAATATGGGGCACTTGCATTTCAATTAGAGTTGAAAATTGGCTTATATCGACACATAGCCGATCGATCCTTTCATTTCTGTCTTTGGTTTTGATATCGTTTTATGATAAGGTGTTATCCAGCACCGCTGTCTCACAGCAAGAAGGTCCTGGATTCAGTCCAATGTGGAGCAGGTCCTTTCTGTCCTGGGTCCTTTCTGTGTGGAGTCTGCATGTCTCAGATGTCTGCGTGGCTTTACTCCGGATACTCCGATTTCCTCCCACAGTCCAAAAACATGTGTGCTTGGATAATTGGTGTCTCTCAAAAGTGTCCCTTAACGTGTGCGTGCGTGATGGGTTGACGCCCCTTCTGGGTTGTTCCTGCCATTGCGGCCAAAGTTGCTGTGTGTTTTAAGCGGAACATAATGGACGGATGGATGGATGGATGGAGGACATTCTGCGATACGTCCCTTATGTGGACACGTATTACGTGTATGGTATACTGTATGGTATACAGTTTTGGTAAATAAGCAAAATAGAGTACTATTAATGCATTTGGCAAATTAATATATAGTTAGGCTGGTTTAATACTGTACACAGACATATGTGATTTGGCTGATTGGAAGATCATGCCCCAGTTCTGAAAGAGCTACTCTTGCTTTTGCTGTTATGAATTGACATCCAGTCCAGAGTGTGTCTGCACTTCAGTTTGTATGAAGAGAACTGTTTGTATACTTCAAAATGAATTCTCCATAATTAAATATCTCCCAATTTTGTGAGCAATGTATATGCAGTATTAAGCGGACTCTGTCCAGTTTGAAATTGAATGGCGCCATCTAGTGGTTACAAATTGGTACAGCAATTTATGAATATTTCCAAGTGCTTTTTTTATATTTATCTGCGCTACGAAACACTAAAATCTCAAGGAACTCACTTTTGGTATTTAATTATTATAATATTAAGGTTTAGTCTGATGATACGATTTTCATATTGGTCCACTCTGCATTCCTATATCTTTGCAATACCTGCTAATGTAACTGTCATAATTAAACCTTTTATATTTATTAGGGTATTTTTTCCCTTTTAAATATGTATTCATTTTTGTAAGATGTTTAAGTACTTTAAAATAATCTCTGCCTGTTTGCTCCTGTGATGCTGTAAATGTGTAATTCAAGTGCACTTTACTGGATTGTTTACTATTTTGGATTTTATTTCTTTGGATTCTTTTTCTTATTTTTTATGTGACTTCAATTAAGGTCAATTAAACAAATACACACCTGTTAATTGTGTAAGTGTTCACCATTTGGGTAGATAATTTGTTGTATCTATTTTTCCTGCAATTTCAGCTGCAAATATTTTATATTTTTCAGCTTTGCACATTAAACCATCTGAATTCTGAAGTTTTTGCCCATTTGTCCAGGCAAACTCTGCTATGCGCTGAGGTTCTTGCTTTTGCCAGTTAGTGTAGTTGTTGTCTTGTTGGAAATATTGGGTTTATTGCCAACTGGAAAAGGTTTCCTTAAAGGATTGCCATGGATTTTTTATCCAGCAGTCTTGCCTTTGACTCTGACTAGTTTACAAGTCCCTGAAGATGAAAAACATCCCCATTATGCCACTTTCACCATGCATAACTGTGGGTTGTCAGCGTGATGAGCAGTTTTGGTTTGCACCTTATTTAGCAATTTGATACAAGGCCAAATAAACCTATTTCATCAAAACACATACATTTATTTGTGTGCCAAATCTCCAAAATGCATCAAAAATAACTTTTTTTCCTGTATCCTTCCTTGAAACTCTTCTGTACATTCGTGAAGCTTTTCCTAGCCGAGCTGCAGATCTCTCCCGCTTGCTCCTTCATTGACATTGGACGGTTTTCAGATTGTTAATGTTAAATGAAAAATGTATCAAGCTTTCCTCTAAAGGTACATCCATGGTCATTTAAAGGTTGTTTACATCCACTTTTACAGGCGATGTATAACACACCTGGATAATGCAGCGGTAGCGAACATGCCAGTAAAACCTAAAATGGAATTACTTTTCTAGGCTTTACTACAAATTAAAAGCTCTGCCTGACCTACTTTCTTCAAAGTGCACATCATGCAAGGTTAAAGTTATAGAGAAATAAGTTCAACATAGATTTATCTTCTCAACTACTCTTTTCAATGTATAATACAGGGTGTGTAAAAAATTACAAGACAAGTCGCATGCTGCGTTGACAACTGCCAAATGCTGCCAAAGCCATTTGAGGTTTCTTTGTCGGTAGTGGTCTTCAAACGGCTTGTCCACTGATCCAATGTCTCAAAGTTTGGCTATGAGAAATGCAACATTGCTGTGAAATTGGTGATCTTTCTGGGTGTCGGTTGTTGAAGTCTGCATCAATGATACGGCATTGTGTTCCCAAGATGTGTAAGAATTGTCAATTCAATTTTCAGTTGCCTGTGACTAACTTTTGAACCACAAAACACTTTGTAGCCTGTTATACTCAACTTGACCTTCAGAACTACAGCAATTAGCTTAGCATTTGACTGTGTTCAAATCGTTCTGCAGTTATATTGACCTATGCAGACAGTAAGGCTTCATGCAGTTGTTTCATTAGATGGTACTGCCATGCCACATTTGCGTGGCATCTCCCAGATATGCTGTATATAATTAAAAACTGGACACCTTGTGGGCCAGGTATAAAAAAAAAAAAACTCACTGTCATGATCCAGTAATCATAACTTGTGACTATTGTGGCATGAATTGTAATGCTGAAGGTGAAGACCTGCCGTGAAGAGATGAACCTGGATGGTTGCAGTATTTTGATGAGGGCTGCTGTTCAAGCATCTATCCACAGATGTCAGAGTTGTACCACAAAAAAAAATCCTCACAATTTCTCCACCTTCACATCTCTCAAATCAGCATAGAGAAAGGAAGTCTTTCAGCATTCATCTGACCAGGCAATGCTTTACCACCGCTGTTGTAATTTTTACTCTATTGACTTGAGTCTTGTTTCTCGTCCATGTTAAGTAACGACAAGTTGTATGGAATTGCTTAACTGAGCATCATGTTTTTTTCAGAATTATTTTTTTACACCTAACCAGTTTGAGTTTAAACCTTGTTCACTGGATATGTGGTCAACAATGTTACATCAAAAACGTTGTGGGCAGTTTTTTTTGAAGTGGTGTTAGACATTTTTCCCCACTGACATAAGGATATTTAGTTCTCAAAAGACACACCTGTAAACCATATGCAGCCTGTGTGAAATAATACAGAAACATCTTGCTTCAGAAGTATGACGTGATCAGTACTGAAGCGGTTTGTCTGTATCTGTACTGTAACTGTGCTTTGAAGTGTAGGTAATTGGAAAACCCTGGTGGTAACCTGTCTTCTATCTGTTCAGGCACAGCTCCCAAGTGTCATTTATTCATATCGGAGCACCCTGACTACTCTGACAAGAGTCCAAAGCAATATCTCTTATTACACTGACACGTTTCTGACCGTCTGCTGCTGAGATGTTTCTTCAGCCACTAGGGGGCAGAATAGCACTTAACCATCAATCTCTAGCGTTGCACAAACAGATACACGCATGGCAGAACGATGCGTATGCTCTAACTTAATGTGTACAATAGTCTTGGGCCACGATTAAGTGTTTCAGCATTGGTATAGTAACATTTATTTCTCAGTCACCTTATATATTAGAAGACAACCAGAGAAATACAGCGAGTCTGTGAGCAGTAATGAAAAACTATTTAATTTTATAAATTACAGTGGCCAGTATTTAGTGTGATCTCCCCTTACACGTGAGTAATAACAGCCTCTGGCACATTCAATGAAATGCCAAGTTGACCCTTCTGCAGTCCAAGGAAGCTTGGGAGCTTTTGGAAGCTTTTGGAAGGGTATAGCAGCGATTCAACCACTTTTTCAAAAGTGGAACAGGTTGAAAAGGTTGTGCTAAAGCTCACAAAGATTGCAATCAAAATCAGTGGAAATGTGTTGTGTATTTGACTAAACAACGCAAAAAAAAAATTATTGGGTCCTGTCATGGTTTGTTTTATTAGGTTATTGTACTATCATTAAAACAGCATAGCTTTTGCACATTATTAAATATGCTTGAATATGTCACTTTAAAACTATGGTTGTCATAAAGCTGGTGCCCCTTTTTATTGTTTAACAATCTTGTCTAAAATATGCCTGGTGAGTTCCCTGTTGACTGAGGTCAACAGGGAACTGTTGACCTCACAATCACTGAGGTTGAGCACTGTTCTGGGTGTTCAAGTCCTTCCTACATCCCTCTTATAGTACTCAGATAGACTATCTTGTTCTTTCTTCTTTTTCTTTTGGCTGTTCCCCTCAGTGGTTGCCACAGCGGCTCATAAGTCTCCATCTCCACCCTTTCTTCTTTAAATATTCTCTCCACCACTTTATCTAACTTGTTCCAGAAATCTGCCTTCTCCTCCATCTCACAACCCGCTTGAAGAGCATAGGCGCTGATGACATTTATCATTACTTCATCAATTTCCAGTTTCACACTCATCACTCTATCAGACATGCTCTTCACCTCCAATACACTCTTGACATACTGTTTCTTTAGGATAATTTCTTCCCCATTTATCCTCCCATCTACACAGGGTAGAACAGTTTGAAACCACTACCAATGCTCCTAGCCTTACTCCCCCTCCACTTGGTTTCCGGTACACATAGTATATCTATTCTTCTTCTCTCATTCATGTCAGCTAATGATAATAAATACAAAATTCCAAAAAAGATGTTCAAATATTTGTATCCCTCTACTATAGTAGTGTGCTTTTTCACTGAGCAGCACTATTTAGATAATAGACCCATTGGACCAGATAGTTGTCTCGGAAGTAGAGAAACATTTTGAACGTTCAGCATAATAAAAGGTGCTAGAGCAAGAGCAAGCAATGCTAATCATGGTACTTAATTGACTTTTCTAGTTAGACAAAGGCCTGTTGTACTGTCCCACAATGACCTGTAAAGATGTATCTGCTTTCCTAACCTTTTTTTTCCTATGATAAGGGCATTAGGGCATAAGTAAGGGTATGAGAATTGCAGACAGTGTTTTCATTGCTTGTATGTGTTTGTTAGTGTAAGGGAGTGGGAGTAATAGAATCCAAATGTAATGTGCCATTACACTTTAACTGAGTAAATATAGCCACAGCAGGCAAGACACGTGCCTTCACTGACTCGGTGTGAGAAAGGGAGAAATTAAAGGATATTATTAATTACTGCTTCATAGCTTTGTTTATGTCTCAAAGGGTAGATTATATCACATTACAGAAGGTTCGAAAGAGAGCAAGAGGCTGCTTTGCGTTACATTGAGGCATCTGCTTTATACGTAAAATAGTGTTTTTGTTGTAGATAATTGTCCTACCATTCTAGAAACTGAGTTAAAATCTATGCTCTTTGACATAGTCATGTCTGTATGGGTTAGATATCCTAGATATCCAGTCATTTCTGTGGCAGTCTCCGGTTGGTGTTGTGGTTTAAGTCCTGTAGTGCCGGTACATCAGTTTAGCCATCGGGTCGGCGGCTAGATTGGCAAACTTCAAACCAAAACTATGTTAATGATGGCACTATAAGGCTATTATTATCAAGCCTGGCAGAATTACCATGCCTTTTATGGCTCCTTTAAATGTGTTGAGTCTTCTAGTCATACGACAGGGTGACACAGGGGAAGAATCACTTTCCACATACCGTAGCTCAAAGAGGGCTCGACTGACTGACGTTAGATTCGCATTTAATTTTACCAGCGGCTGGATGTTGGCAGCATAATTATGATGCAAGTGTATAGCTTTATATCAAACCCCAAAGGCTGCTGTTTCATTCCCAAATATGTGAGCATATTTACTGACCTATTAAGAAAGAATTGATAAACAGCGTCTGTACTCTCTTTCATAGCCGCACAAAGATGCAAAAGCTTTGAAAATGTTTATTGATCTTGTAATTCTGTCAGATAATAAATATATTGCAGTAGAATATTCTGTTCAGTTAACTAGTCCAGGTCTTGCTGTGCATGAACACACTGCCTGTGTGTCAGAATTCTATAGTACTGTATTATCTGTGTTTTAAGAATCTATATTAAAATGTCACATATGGTTTATGAATCAAATTATCATGTGGTACATTTGCTTAAATTATTTATTTATTTTTATAAATAGAAGATCTTAAAATAAAATAAAATGTATGCATTCCTTCACTATGACAATTGCAGATGCAAACTTTTAGTCTAATCTGTGCTAGTATTCAAGATTCCTGACTTCCTAAATGAAATACATTTGCAGGCAGTGAGAACATCGCCTTCAGCTGCCCCCATTTGTTCTTCACCATGAAGTTTAGCAAATAATTGTGCTTAAGCGGCATATAATGTATGCTTTTGAAACTGTACAGTAAGCCCATGAATCTGACTTTGTTGCCATGTACATTTGTCATAGATGTTAATCGAGACCTTACCATGTAAAAAATCTTCTAAATGTTGTATGGATTAATTTCAGCAGATGGCATTCTGAAAAAGATGGGTCATTCCTAAGGCATTTTGCAGCTTTCCTGCCTTTGTTCTAGCTTCTCCTGCATGGGCACACATGGCTGAAACTACAGGTCTGCTCCGTTTCGTGATAAACGTCTGTTTCTTTAGCAGGCGAGGTCTTCTTAGTTATATTTTTTTTTAAAAACGTCTTGTATATTTCTTATTCGTGTCTGAATGACAGAAAACTAGTAATGGCAAATCCTTGCTTTACCTGCTGATAGAGAAGTCACAGTCTTGAAAAAGCACAAAAAACATGGTGCCACTTTTGTTTCAAATAATTATTGTATTGTTCACTACTGAACTAAATATTGTTTTAATATAATTGTTTATAATAAAACACACGCAGTTTCCAAACAACCATGTGACTGGAATCGTCCAGTTCAGTCAGCGCAATTTCACAGCACATAATGTGGATATTAATCACCACATACCTGCAGTGTTGCTTTGCAATATTGCAAGTGAGGCCAAAATTGCTCAGCTTTTGTAAAATACATATCACTTGGCACTTCAGATTTTACAAGCCATGTGTTGCTCTCTTTAAGACATTGAACACTGGGTGGTATCAAATGAAATATGTGTTTAGCTTAACTGAGATAAACAAAGCTAAGATAGAGATCATGTTGGTAGGATCAAGAGATCCTATGCTAAAGTTAATTTGTCCTGATATGGATGTTATTACAGTAACTCCACTCTCCACTGTTCAGAATCTAGGAGTTATCCTTGTCTATATGCTTTCCATCTTTGCTGTACTGAATTCATTTCTTTTCGGTGTTCATGATGCAGTAATGCTGATCCATGCATTACTGACATTATCATTTAATTGTTGCAACTCTTATTTTTACAATCCTAAAAGCATTTAGTTCTTCAAAAACTGCTAGAGTGCTTACACACCAAAACCTCTTCCCACATTTCTCCCATACATCAGCAGCTATACTGTCTCTGAAAATATTCATTTGAAACAAGTCCCAATGTTGTATACAAAGAGCTTAAGGGACTCACACACAGCTCTGAAGTCCTGCTCACTTAGATCATCCTTACCATCCTTATAGCAAACTCTCTACAGGTGTGCATCGCTTAACATCTGTGATGCGTTCTGTTACATGCATTATTACAACTGCATTTCAGTAAATTTATCTGGCAACATAATATATGGGTTAACTATTGGGCCACGTGCTGTGTATCTGAAATGATGGCGTTCCCTGCATACCTATACAGTTGGAAGCAGATCCTTCACTTTTGCAGCCATAAGCCTTTGGAATGCACTACCTTAATACCTCAGGGAATGTGCAAGCCTGACCTTATTTAAATCTCAACTCAAGACCCATCTGTTTACGCAGTGTTTCCTAGCTCATACATGCACCCTCAATGCTGTCTCTTTTACTCCCTTTAATTTTGGGGGGAGCTTTCATAACAAAATTAGTATGCTTGGGATGATATTTGACATGCTTTGTCTTGTGAAGTTAAAACTGCAAAGAAGCTAAGGAATTTTGACAGAAAACAGCTTATTCTTCATTATTTATTTACCCATTTAACACAGTGCCATGTTTTCATTACACATATGGATGGACAGATTTTCTAAACATGCTTTTTGTAAAACTCGGGGGACACTTACCAATCGCTTTATTAATACACAATTATTTCTACTCTTTGTCCAGTTTATCAGTTCCACTTACTATATAGATGTGGCAGCACGGTGGGTAGTACTGACACCTAACAGAAAGATGGTCCTGAGTTCAATCCCAGGGTGGAGCTGCCTGGTTCCTTTCTGTGTGGAGTCTGCATGTCCTTCCCGTGTCTGTATGGGTTTGCTCTGGGTATTCTGCTTTCCTCCCACAGACATGCGTGTTAGGTTAATTGATTACTCTAAATTGGCATTGACTTGTGTTTAGAAAACTAGTCCTGATATAACCTTGTATATGCATGCACTTTTTTTTTTCTATATATATATTTTGGTTACCTATTTTCTCTGTTCTCCAATGATTAGAGACACACACACACACACACACACACACACACACACACACACACACACACACACACACACACACCTTTCAGCACAAAACTATCTCCACCATCTCACTCTGATTATCTAACTTCTTAATAAAACAATCTCTTACAAGAAAACGCCATTAAGGAAATTCACAAAAACGTGTTTTTTTTTATCAAATCTGAGCAATCAATCACACACGTTTTGCGTATCTGCATTTACACAGCGACTCGCTTCTCCCCAATCACCAAAAACTGATGAAAAGGGTTTTGCCTTACTCGCTCTTCATGCATCTTCGCCCATATTACATCTACATTTATATCATTTAGCAGACGCCCTTATCCAGAGCGACTTGCAGTTCATACCATCTAGCAATCCAAGAAATTTTCAGTTAAGGGCCTTTGCTCAGGGACCCAAACTGTGGCAGAGGTGGGATTTAAACCCTGGACCTCCTGGTCCATAGTCCAGTGCCTTAATCACTAGACCACCACAGTCCACACTACATATTAGCTTCGACCATAAAGTTCTGGGGTCTTATTTAAAGGCTGTATCTGAAATGGTCCCTACATCCACCATTCTACATACGGCACCAGAAGTCTACAGGGAACAGACTTGGTCAGGGTGCTAAATGAATTCGGACCCTTTCTAATAGGCTTTCCTAATTAACAGACACCTAATTACCTAATTAACACACCACATGAATACCTATTACACTGAACACGTTGCATAACGGAGGGGGGGGGGGATCGTTGTGGTAGCTACGGTGCTTCAGGAAACCCTCCGACCTCAAACCCGCCGCAAAATGTTACGCACAAGACAAGATACTGAGTTGGGGTTTAGTTCATGGCAGGAATGGTCAGGGAAAGGGTTTTTTACGATAAACAAACGTAGCATTCCTGCTGCATTGGATTTAGGTTCGTGGCTTACGCCCGTCTGCATGACTTCAGATTCGTTATTGAAAGAAAGTCGTTAGGAGTCGTCGACGTTCTTGGTCACAGGTGATGTTTTCCGGTACTGTACTATAATCTATCATTTAATATTACACTCTATTCTCTAATACAAACTTTAAGGCAGCCTTTTTGTTGTAAAGTGAGAATGAAACTATACAGGAGAGACCAACACGAAACGAGGAGCTTATACCAAAAAGAGGAGCCATTTCCTATCACATAGGCACAGTTTGGTATAAAAAGTCTTATGCGAATCAGATTTGTTCCCCTGACCGACTCAAACGCAACTCATTTCTTTAGCCACCTTCGTTGTGGTTAAGCAACAATAACTGCGTTAAACAAACTCACATACGTCACTAATTTACATTTCGTTATACGGGCCAATAACGGACAGTGCAAATCCTCTAAATAAAAGGAGAAACGTAAAGAAATACACAAAGCTCATTTCATTTCAATGTAAAAAGAAGTATTTGATGTGGTCAATTTATTTAAATTTATTTGATTTTATAGTAAACGTGTTCTTATCTTGATATGTATCGTTATCGAGATACGATGGGATTTTAATCGTGATATGAAATTTGGGGTCATATCGCACAGCCCTACAGAGCAGTACTAGGTATCGGAGTGAGATCTGTGTGTGTGTGTGTGTGTGTGTGTGTTTGTGTTTGTCTAACAGTGTCGTTACTGAATTGAACTAAGTAATAAATGAATTCTGTTGAAGCCTGATGAGTTAAAGTTTTAGATTTTGGACCAGTAAGTCCAGGGTTTAAGCCCCAGCATTGCCAAGCAGCCACTGTTAAGCCCCTGAGCAGAATTCTGCACCCATTCAGTGTGCTAAGCGACACAAATATATAAACACACATAGACATGGAACTGTTTGGGTATAACCAGCAAATTCAACTTATTATTGTATGGGACTCTAAAACTTTTTCTATAGTTACTTTTTTTTCCTTTATGGTCAAATGGATGAATCAAATCTGCCCTTCCTAATAAGTTCCCATCAAACTAGTTTACTGACATGCCAAACAACGTCACAAACCAAACAAGACGCAACACCCATTCTGTAAAACAGGCGAAGATCACCTTCGTTACGAGCACGCATATCCGAGCGGTATTAGTGGCGTATTGAAAACGTGGTGCTTGTTCCAACGGGGGGAGGAGAGGCTTGTATAAAAATAAAAGTCTTGTATATGCTCCCAAACAAAAGAAGATTGCTGAAGGCTCTGCAAAGGTATGCACCTTAGGGCGTAAGGAACGGCCATTACGCTAATGAGGACCTACGGAGCGGCGCAATGAAGCCATCAAGCCCCCCTGTGAATAACAATGTGGCCTAACGCCTCGGTAATTGAATGGAAGGGACGGGGAGGGGAGGGGAGGGAGCGCGTACGGAGGAGGGAGGGGGTGAAGGGAGTTAAGAAAAATGGAAAAGTTTGGAGGAAGACGGTGCGTGTGTGTGTGTGTGTGTGTTGGAGGGGGTGTTGCCCTGCTTTTCAGTCAAATGCTCGACTGGTTCCAATCAATATGCAACAGGATTCAGGGCAAGGAGAGTGATTTGTGGGTTTGGAATAAATAGTGGTGTAACCCAGAGATTTAGGAGAAATGGTTTGCAATTTATTTAAAGAGGGGGGGGGGGGAAGCCACCGTTCCACCGAGGCCCAAACTTTTCCTCTCGTGCCCTTTTTGGGAGACAGAGGCGCACCGTTTGACCCCAACGCGAACGCGCGTCGAGTTCCTCGCGCGCTGCGCCGCAAAAGGCCAATGGACGGACTCGAAAGGGCCAGTCATCTTTGCCGGAACAGGACGCTAAACGTAGATCCGACGAGCAAAAGCACTTTTCGTAAACATCCAGAACCGGCAGCCTCGGACAAAAACACACGCCCTCGTGAACACGCGGCGCAGGAAACCCGGAGCTGTGATTTTCCGTCGGGTTTCGGGTACCTGGCTGGCACGCTTGGCACCGTCGGGGCTCGCTTTGGGTTTGACACGACTATGAGGCAAAAGTTCCAGGGTTTCCAATCCCGCCTCAGCCAAGCTGCCGCAGCTGTTTGGATTGTGTTGCAAATCCAGCTGTTTTGCGCTCTGGATAAGTCCATCCGCTAAACGACTAAACAAACTAGGACCGAGAACCACAGGCTCCTGAACACACAGTGGACCGTCTCCTTTAGTCTAACCGCCCCCCCCCCCAGCGAACCAAAGGTGTCCCGTTAGCCACCCTAATCTAATTTTCACTCACAGACATTAAAAAAAAAAGTTTCCTGAGCGAAAGCCTAATTGTCAGCAAACGTTAGGCAGACCTGAATCAACAGGGTGTGAGCTCCATCCCCCGAGCATTTCACACACAAACACGAGGATGATGGCCGAGCAAAAGCCGCATTCAGGCAAAGAATAGCAGCTCTGAAGCATGGAGCAGGACAGCACAGGGTCAATCAATCCCTCTGCATATAAAAGCGTGTGGTCATAACTCAAACAGCCTACACAAGCAACAGGCTATAATAAGTGGCCAGAGTAACACACACACACACACACACACACACGTTTCTACTAACGCACAATTAATATATCACCTAAGCGCCGCATCATTCTGACCTCCAAAATACTTCTGAACGGTCTCAGCAGATAAATCTAGACTTGGCACAGGTTTTAAATCTCCTGCCGGCAGACCCATGATATCGACGCTACAGTAAAAAACCTTTTCTTTTGTCGTTTCACCACATCGTTCAGACGACCTGCTGAGAGAGAGAGAGAGAGAGACGTCCCCGGACAGCAACTATAACGATCCCAAACCTGTTTGGGTTCAAATCTCTCTCTCTCTCTCGACTACGGCTGCTCTGAATACCTGCCTGTGCTTCGTGCATTTAAGGTTACTCACCGTCCTGGCGGTGGGAGACAGGGCTCCGTTGGGTAAATAGGGGCTGGCCAGATCCGGGAGCATGAGGAACGGGTATCCTGGGTAGTGCGGGCTCTTGAACAGACCTCCATCGTGCTGTCTTCTCAAAGCTTTAAAGGAAAACAGGACAGGATCAGAAGTCGCCCGGCGTCACCACCGTTTGGTCGGTACAAACTCTGAGGTCGGCGGCGGTACCTTCGTTAAAACACTCTCTGGCCTTTTCGTAGCTGTCGATGTCGGGACGCGGCTGGGGACGCCTCTCGGTCGGCTGGCGGATGCAAGACACAAACACACAAAGACAGGAGCGAATTAAAAGCGATTTATCGCAGGCTTTTCTCGTACGCTGAACTAATGCTGCCTGTACCACACAACTAATCACAGCTCGCATCATATTTTTGGTCTTGCAGCTTGGCGACTTCGTCCTGTCTGCATGCAAGCGCACTGGGCAGTCCGTCAGAACGGGCGTTGACGTCTCGCGCACTCACGTAGCGATAAACGCAGTAAAAGGACGCGGAACGGGACGGAAATCGGCGTTATCGACATTTCAGTCTGTTTTCCAGACCATACGAGCTGCGATGTAAATCCTCCCCAAACCAACACAAAGACATGCCCTGTACGGGATGCCAGTCCATGACAGGGCAGGGAAAGGATCACTGTTGCAGCACTGGGGATGATCCCTCCCTCAGACTCAGCCAATCGTCCGTGCACATGCTGGACGCCCTGTCCGAAAGGAGCCAGCGGGACTCCTACCCTTGTCCCAACGAGGGTAACGCTCTTATTAGACTTGTGTATCTTGATTTTGGTATTAATTGTATCAAGCTTAAGGCTCGTTATTCCAGAATGGGATAAGAGCACGTGCCAAACGGCCAAACACAAATGCAGTTCACTAGTACGCAGTGCCTGACAGAGTTTAAAGGAGCCCTGATACACCTCTCACAAAAATTAGGGGGGAAATTAGTCGATTTTTGTGAGCAGTCTTTTTGGCACACAGCATATATTCTGTCAAGAGGGTTAAAAATACAACTATTTTGTCTAGGTAGTAGGTCTTTGTAAGTCGCTCTGGATAAAAGCGCCTGCTAAATAATGCAAACGTGTTTTAAGTTTTGCTATTTTTAAACATTATGACTACAGACAGTATGCGGTTTAGGACAAGTCAAACCATTTAGCTGCTCCCTAAAGCAACTTAGGATGCTTTTTGAGACCCAGTCAGTATTTTTCGGGGAATAAACTCCCCGAACCTGCACAATCAAATAGTTTGACTCGATTTTTAACACAACTCTGTGGTTCTGGCTCGGGCCTGTGAGTGTACCTTTAACTAACAAACTTTTATTTATATATATATATATATATATAAAACAACAAAAAGATTATACACTGAATTGGTGTTACTTCCTAACAAGTACACTAGCGTGCCGTTTGGGACACGGTCCCGGGTTCAACGTATACAAAGTCCTCACCCAAATTAGCGCTACGCCAACAGCGGTCCTATTTTTACTTTTAAACACTAACACGCGGTTTGGGATACAGCCGCGGGTTTTTAACTGGGGGAGTAAACAAACAGAACTACACAAACAATTTGGACCTGAATTTACAGACCCCTCATTTTGCCCCCCCCCCCCCCAACACACACACACACACACAGTGGTACAACTCACTGACTTTGTTCAGGCAAATTAGCAGCAGACCAACAACCTTTGTTCAAATAGACGAATTACTCTTTAGGGCACTGGCACGCCGTTTGGGACACGACCCGTAAAAAAGTTGAGGAGACGAACTCTCAAAAAAGTCGCACAAACGCTCATTTTGACCCACTTAACCAAGCGGGTTTGCCATATTAGCACGAGTAGTTACTTAGTAGTCAGTAGTTACTCGCTGTTATGTTATAGAAATGTTATACAAATTAGCACTAAGGCAACTTGGATATGTTTGTACTAGGGTTAACTTGGTGGTTAGAGCGCGATTTAGGACACGGCCGCAGCTTTTCAAATACCATAAACGTCCAAAAAAAAAACACACACACACAAAACTCGCGCTATTTAAGCGTAAATCCATTTAGGACATTATCTAGAACGCGTAAGATGCAAACCAGGCGCCTGAAGCGGTCCCGTTTGGGACACCGCGCTGAGTTTTCTCTACTTTACCTCCGAATCGGACGAGCTGCTGTTGTTTTCCGACTCGTTGACTAAGGAGGATTTCACATCGTCCAGGTCTCGCTCCGCAGAAACGCTCTCCGCCGTTTTCTCCTCCTGCTCGCCTTCGTCTTTGAACGGAATCAACTCGTCGTTTGCTCCCAGCTCGTCTCCTCCGCCTCCGTTGAGCTGCGGCATGGTTGGAGGTCGTCGGTTCGAAAGTTAACGCGTTTTTTATCGGAGGAAAAAAAACAAGCAGCCCTTCAGTTCCCTCACAGCGCCGTTTGGTTTTGGGGAAACAACTGCAGCCTTTAGTAACCGCGTATCACACACACACACATTCACTCTCACACACACACACACACTCACAACTCACACACACAGTGAGTTCAGTTCTCACACAGCATTAAAAAAAACACGCCGATTAAAAACAGCTTAATCCTCAGAAGGGAAATCCAGCTTGTCCATGACTGCACGAGGGAATCCTGCAGGTTTGTAGCTTTTAAAACCTGCGAGTTGGAAAACTTTTTTTTCTTGCCCGGTTGTTAAGAACAAAAGCGCCTCGAAAAAAGAGTCCGAAAAAAAAAAACAAACCGTTTATAAAAAACCAGCCCCGACCATCCGGTGCTGAATTCGTCGATTGTTTTAATCCCCCGGACGGACGGACGGACGGTGTGTAGCCGCGCGCTCACGGGAACGTTAACTGTTAACTGCAACAACAAAAAGTTTCAACGGTCGCGTCGACTTGGAGGCTCGCCGTCATGAGCGCGTGCGCCACAAAACCCCGTAGAACACGCTCTCAGAAAGGCAGCCCGCTGCTCTCGGGCATCCGTGAGAACAACATGGTGTCTGTAGAGAAGAGAAAGAGAAGCGCGCGAGAAAAAAAAACCGAACCGCGGGGTCTTAGCTAGGGAGCAGTGTGTGTCCGCTGGCTGCAGCTCGGGCCAGTGCGCGCGGACTTCAGCGCGTTTAGAACACCGAACAGAGGAGGAGTCCGTTCCATGAAGAATCGAAGAATCGATTTACGCTCGAACGAGTCGTTTACGAGAACCGATTCACAGTCCTGAACGAAGCCGAGCCTTTAGTTGTTTGTTTGTTTGGCTTTTTTAGCGTCTCTATAAGCATTAGTGGTAATCTCAGCAACACACAAAATTACACACACACACACACACACACACACACACGGTTATATCTACACACAAGTTCATCTTAAAACTAGTCATATACACACACACACACACTAGGTTATATATACACACACAAGTTAATCTTAAGACTAGTCATACACACACACACACACACTAGGTTATATCTACACACAAGTTAATCTTAAGACTAGTAATATATGTATACACACACAAGCTTATATCTACACACAAGTTCATTTTAAGACTAGTCATACACACACACACACACAATGTTATATCTACACACAAGTTCATCTTAAGACTAGTCATACACATAAACACAAGTACATCTTAAGACTAGTCATACACACACACACACACACACACAAGCTTATATCTTCACACAAGTTCATTTTAAGACTAGTCACGCACACACACACACACACACACACACACACTAGGTTATATCTACACACAAGTTAATCTTAAGACTAGTCATACATACACACTAGGTTATATCTACACACAAGTTCATTTTAAGACTAGTCATACACACACACACAAGTACATCTTAAGACTAGTCATACACACACACACACACAAGCTTATATCTACACACAAGTTCATCTTAAGACTAGTAATATATACATATTTATACACAGTCAAGTCAAAGCTTATTTCGAGACACCAATTTACCTAACACGCATGTTTTTGCACCATGGGAGGAAACCGGAGTACCTGGAGTAAACCCACGCAGACACGGGGAGGACATGCAGACTCACACAGAAAGCACCCAGGCCGCCCCACCCGGGACCTTCTTGCTGTGAGACAGCGGTGCTACCCACCGAGCCCCCGAGCAGCCCGCCAAGCGTTTATCGACCAAAAGAAAGTGTCTGTACGGTTTTAAAGGGTAAGGCGGGATCTGTCGAGTTACACCTGAATAAGAAACTACAAGGATGCAGCTCGTGCAGGAACTGCGAGTGTGTGTTGCGTCGATTCCTGAAAACAGGCCGCAAAACGTAAAACAACTTTCCTGGGTCAATATTGATTTATTTATATATTCATCAGTTTCCAGATAAGTACGAAGCTACAGTTTACACAACTATTAAACAAACAAAATGACCATAATTGTTATCAGCTTTTCATTTTAGGCCAAAATCTCAAAGGTTAAATAAATTAAATTGCTTAAATAAAAGTTAATTTACTGTGGACTGTGGTAGTCAAGCAGTTCAGGTACTACGGACCAAAAGGTCGAGCTTCCACTGTTGGGTTCGCAAGCAGGACCCTTAACCCACAGTCACTTGGATTGTAAAAGTGTATCAGTTGTGAGTCGCTGTGGATAAGAGTGTCCACTAAATGACTCGTGAAAGGAAATTAGCCAAGATTATGATAAAGCACCTTCATGGAAACCCTCAGCCATTAAAAAATGTAACAATTCACATTAAGATCATTCTGGATAACAGCATTTAGGGTCTTAAGCTGTCCACCAGCTGTCACATTATTAATTTAAATAAAAGGATTCATTTTTATTAGTTAAAATAAAGGAGAAGGAATCTTATCTAGCGCAGGACACGTTTACACTTTGCCCTGTGTTCTCATAGCACCTGCAACCCTGGCCAGATAATAATAAGGAGGAGAAAATAAATCTCTTTTTGTGATAATAGACTGCCAGTTCAGGCCATAACACAAAAAGTAGCAGTGCAGAGCGGTCTGATGTGGTTTGAGAGTCTTCCAGTCAAGTTGGCCATCCGATTCAGCAAAGACTGGCTGTGTCACAAGGAGGGGAGGATGATCAGCCCTGCAACAGTGTCCCCTGCCAGTCATGTAATGGACTGGCGTCCCATCCAGGCACTCCTACACTGGAACTCAGTGTTCTCTGGGGACAGGCTTTGGACACCCCATGACCCTGATCAGTTTAATTTAATTCAATTCTATTTGATTTCTATAGCGCTTTTTACAACGTAGCATTGTCTCAAAGCAGCTTCACAATATAACACTGATTTAAAAGGCCAATCCCAAGTTGAGCAAGCCTAGGGCGACAGTGGCAAGGAAAAATTCCCTAAAATGGTAGGAAGAAACCTTGGGAGGACCAAGACCAGACATCAGGAAAAGCAGGGTTCGGTTGCCTTTTTTCACATTGTTTGTGCAAGAGAGAACTAAATCTAGTACTTAACATTAATGTAGTTGTCATGAAAGTGACAAATTAATTGTGTAAATGTGTTAACTGCAAAAGCCGAATTGTAGTTATTACATCACAGATTACATTCTACTGTGGTTAAAGGGTTCCTTTACTTTTTAAAAAAAACACGTTCTTTAGAAGCTGAACGTTATTTAACTCCTTTTGAGGATAATAAAAGTGCTTTTCTAACGATACTGTTTGTATTTATTTTTATGTTTCCTCTTACGCTCACTGCATTACGTTCATATCTTTTTTCTTCGGTGTAGACGTTTAAGAGTCTGGGAAATCGATTCACATGCGCGAATGAATCAAACGTTTTCTAAACCAAAGAAAGTGTGTTTCTTAAAGCTTTTATACACTTTAGACAACGATGGATTGAAACGATCTTACCTTCAGCCCTATCTAAACAATATTGATTCTTGCTGAGAAATCGAAGAGCAACGCAATTCGTTAAGCTCAAAAGAACCGATTCAGAGAATTGACTCGTTATTCACTCACAGGGTTTAAAGGAACAGTTTGTCAAAGTCGCAATGTTCGGCCTAAAAGTGAGCACAGTTGCGCAACACCGTTTCAAACACAAAAAGAGGAGATGATTTTAGGTTTAGAGTAACCGGTTTTACAAATGAGGTTTTAACACGTGCCTGCTTTAATATATCAGCTACAGATTTACACGGCCTTTCCTTTTTTAAGTAGAAAATGTGAATGTTTTTGTAATGTGGCAAAACAAACAAAACAAAACAGCGCTGTTCAAGCAACGTTTCAGCCTTTATCAACTTTTCTCCTTCATGCTCGACCGGTTTGTTGGAGATTGATGATGTCATTGCTTTCCCAGACGGTTTGCTTCACGTGTCGTGTACCCCCCCCCCCCTCTCTCCACACATTACAAAAGAACAGCTAGGGCATGACCATCAATGGAGATTCCCCGCTCCCCCACCCTATTTCTTTTTAGGGCTTTGACTAATTGAATAGGAGTAGGGGCCCATTTCATGGTCATCATTTTTATCAGACAGATTATGTCCCCTTAATAAGACGCTGCTCCCAAAGTGCTGCGACTTCACTCCGTGAGCCGAGCGTGCTCATATGGTGGCAACTTTTGCTCCAATGTGTTCCTCCTCCCCTCAGCTCTAAGGGTGTGATAATAGCATGCTGTATAAGTCCGTAATGACACGGTGCTGCGGTAATTGCAGGTCCCCACTGAGTGTGTGTGTGTGTTGTCCAGTAGTAAGGTGGTGCTATGGTAAGGATAAGGCAGGTCTGTTAGTAAGGCTTTACTCATACCGGTGTGACGGAATCCTCTCAGATCCTCAAACCTCCCACCAAGAGGTGTCCAGGGGCCACACACACACACACACACACACAAAAAGCTGTGCAATGCAAAGTACAATGCATAATAAAGTATTCTGCTCATTGACTAATCTGCTCCAGTTTCATGCTGATCCCCTCTAAGCAATTTTTAAGCAATACGCCAACATGGAACAAATTCATACATTCTGTATCTACATTACGTACTGGACTCTCTTCTATAGAGCTACTTATAGCAGACTTGCAGTGCATAGTGCAGACAGGCCTTGCTTAAGGTACCGGCAGTTTTAGATTGGCAGTGCCAACTTCTGAATCCTGGCCAATAATAAATCATTCTTACCACTATGCCACCACAGTCCCGATTATCTGTATTTTGCAGAGATGTATAGTAACGAAGTAGAACTACTTAAGTACTCTACTTAAAATACTAAAATACAGTACTTTTTTTGGAGTATTTGTTTTTTCTCCTATTTCTACTTTTACTCCACTATACATTTTTCACGGTACATTTTTCATGTGCCGAATCGTTACTTGTTACTCTTTAAAAAACCTTATGAATGAAACCAAACTCATAGTATAAATGCTAGAGTAGAAGATGATTCTATCATCGGGTTTGATAAAGCTGGCTTATGATTGGACGATTCAAGCTAACAAGACCGCATGTTTACCGCACCTTCAGCCTTTTTTTTTTTTTTTTTTTGCTGTCGAGATGGAAGAAGACGATCCAGGAACATCACCATCAACACCAAATTCTTG
>JAVSBV010112462.1:0-21232 GCA_033117975.1 Parotocinclus spilosoma
ATCTATGCCTTATAGGAAGAAGGTCCTGGGTTCAATCCCAGGATGGAGTGGCCTGGGTCCTTTCTGTGTGGTGTCCTCCCCATGTCTGCGTGGGTTTACTCCGGGTACTCCGGTTTCCTCCTACAGTCCAAAGACATGCATGCTAAGTTAATTGGTGTCTCTAGTGCGTGTGTATGCGTGTGTATGCGTGTGTATGCGTGTGTGTGCGTGTGTATGCGTGTGTATGCGTGTGTATGCGTGTGTATGCGTGTGTATGCGTGTGTATGCCCTACGATGGATTGGCGCCCCATCTAGGGCTGCTCGTGCCCTTGTGCCCAGAGTTGATGGCCCGTGACCCAGTGTGAATTAAACGTAGGATGATGGATGGATTAAATAAAAGGTTAACAATTTAAGCTTGATTGAGTATGATTGACCGTCGCTCTTTGTAGGTCTATTAGACATCATTGAATTAAGATGAGCTGAATTTTAACAGGGGAAACGGGAGTACTTCGAGTAAACCCCTGTGGACACGGAGGACGTGGTGGAGATGTGCTCAAAGGCCTCAAGCACTGAGGTCTTATGCTTAATGTCTGCTTTTCTCTTTCAGATGAGGATGCTCTACGTGTTCGTTCTGCTTGCTGCTCTGACTTTGAAAACATCAGCAGACGATGGGGCTCGACTGCTAGCCTCCAAGTCTCTTCTAAACCGATATGCTGTGGAAGGACGAGATCTTACATTGCAGTATAACATCTACAATGTAGGCACCAGGTATGATTTGCACCATGAATTTACAGGCTATAATTGGGCATTTTCAGGTCAGCTTGTGGGCACTTCGGTGCCAGTCTGTAGATGGAAGGTGTGTGTTGCTTAGTAGCGGTCAATGACCTGCCAACCCTTCCTCACATTAACTGCCATTTTTTTTTTCTGAACATTTTTTTTAACTTTATTTCTGTCCACCTGCATCCCATCCCATACCATCAGTAGGTGAGTTAAAGCACCCGATCCCCAAATGGGGATCATGGTTTTTAATGGGTTAACCTGGTGAGCAGTATAGTTGCTTAGAAGGCAATGCCAACCCTGTAGGAAGACACTGCCAGGACTTGAATCTGGATTCTTGTGGTGGTGGGATTGCATATTATAAAGCTGTGTTAGTGAAGCACCACCTGACAGTACCTTAACTAAATAGGTCAGGTATTTGCCAAACGTGATTGATTCATAATTAATGCTTTCTCTTTGCTGCTGTTGTTATTAATAATGAATAACACAAAACAAGAAAGCAGTCATTTATCAAGCACAATTCTACTTTCTATTCTAAAGTAAAAGAAAGGCTTGTCCCTTTGCCTGTAGCCCAGGCAATTCCTATTTGATACATGGGTAGGGGAAAAAAACCTAAATGCCAGCTAAAATGGCTGTAAAACAAGAACCATGTTTGTTAACAAAATTACAGGAATACTTTAAGGATTATAGTTTAAGGCACTTTGTATTTCACCCTCTAATATTGAAATGCTGTGGAGATTACGCATTAATGATTTTCTAAGAACTTTCAACTTTCTCAGATTTACGGTCTCAATATGCTTAATTAAGCCTGTTGCCATGGTTACAAACCACATAATTGTTTATGGGATAGCATGCTAAGTTGCTAAACATATTGCTTTGCTAAATTGTATTCTTAACGGACATCCCACAACGAACACAGTCCCTGTGATAGTCTAGTGTTTCTGTATATTTAATATCATGACAACCTTCCCAAAGTTGTATTTATTATAAATGAGTTATGGTTACTGTAATTACTGCTTTGTTGTTGCATTATTTGGAAACATATGAATACAAGTTTTTTCTTGTTAATTATTCTTATGCTTTATCTAGTTTGTTTTAACATTATTACTCTTTAGCTTTAGTTAGTGTCATATTACAAATGGTGAGGTATGAAGAATTAAAGTAAAACTAAAAAAAAAAAAGGAACTGATATCAGACCTGTACCCAGTACCTAAACCAATAATCCAGTTTTACTGACATTTCTTATGTCGTTTTAGTGCTGCACTGGAAGTGGACCTTTCTGATGACTCCTTCCCTCCTGAGGATTTTGGCATAGTTTCTGGAATGCTTAATGTGAAGTGGGACCGCATTGCCCCGTATCCTTTTACCAGATTGCACACATGCATTAATTCATTAATATCTGTTGTCGAGACAGTGGGCAGAAACTGAAAATGTTTGAATGCCACATAAAAATATATTTGAGGTCTCACATGAAAAATATCATCCCAAGATGCCACACACACACACACACAGGGGTTAGACAGTGTTTTTTGTGTGTGGGGGGGGGGTTCATGGCTAAATTGGACCAGCCTGGTGGCCAATGAAATAAAACAGCCTCTCTCTCAAAATGCTTTTGCTCAAAAATGCCTGTATCTCACACACCACTCAAGCTGATTTTTTTTTTAAGGCTTTGGTGAAATTCACCCTGCCCCATGTGGATGTTTACCTTCTGGTGTCCTAATCAGTGTCACCATAGTCCACTATCTATTAGTTGTGCGATGTAGTAATTTGTACTATTGTCTGAGCTTGGACCTTGGTCAATGGGCTGATAGGATAGCATTCTTCTGGGAGTCCTTGGAGTTAAACTCGTCCTCCAGCCAATTCAGATTTTCTAAAATGAATGTGTTGTGTAGTGTTTTGTGGCAGGCTGGTTATGTTTCCTGACTGTACCCTTTCCAGTGCCAGTAATGTGTCTCATACAGTAGTGCTGCGCCCGCTGAAGGCTGGATACTTCAACTTCACCTCGGCCACTGTTAGCTACTTGGCACAAGAAGGAGGGCAGGTTGTGGTGAGTGTACCATTCTAAATTTCAGTTTCAATCTTTGAGACCAAACATCAAACTTTTAGATTTAAGTCAGGATTTTAGGTAGTTCAGTCACATTTTGATTGTTTGAGGTAGTTCTTGCAGAATAACACCAGGTAATGAATGTCTAGAACTAGTATAGCAAGTGGCCTTAAATTATAGACATTTTGAGATTGGACATAAAACAAGAAGGTAAAAGACAGGTGGAAGCAATTGTTTTAAACAATTGATGATATAAGCAATTAGATGTATTTTGCAGGTTTAGGCCCAATACCTTTGGGTCATTGTTTTTTTTTTTTTTTTTTTTTCATAATATTGTAGCTGAGGGAAATGCTTGCAAGCTGATGTTATGATTTGAAACTTTTATGGACTAGCTTTTTACTCTCAATTAAAGTCTCTTTATTTATTACAACAATTGCAAATGCAAGTTTGAGGCCTTCAGATGCTACCATGTATATGTGTAAGAGACACAACAGTCGATCGGTTTTTGGTGAAACGGGCTGCGATCATATAACCTTTTTTGTGCCGGTCATAAATAGCTATAGGCTTACCGTTGGGGAACGGCACAAACAGCCACACATGAAAAACGCATTCCAACATAACAGTAATTCACAATTTAGTTCTGCAGTAAACATGCTTATGAGACACATCAGTGCTGACGCATGTTGTTGACGAGGACGTGTTAGATTTCAATTTTGCTCCAAAGTGTACTAAAGAGTCTGCTCCTATATAGATAGATTAGTCCCCTCGCAGTATTTGTGAGGGATCAGTGATATAATGTAATTTTGGATACAGCTTTGTGTTCACGGTTTAAGTTCTTCACAGTAAGTGAAGTGAGTGTTGTTTGAAGTATGTGTAGAGAAAGTAAGTCGTGGAGGAAAACATTCACAAGACGTATAAAACAACATCACCTTTCTGAATAGCTAAAGCTAACTCTGCTGAGAGTGCAGAACCAGACACAAGGCACTGGATTTGACTTCCTTCTGCCATTAGAACTTCCTTAATTATTTGTATTTTATGCCTTAATTCCTTAAAAAGAGGCCGAAAGTGTGACAAGAAAATATCCCCCACGCCATTACACCGCTAACAACCTGCCTACAAGGTTTGTGCCACATTTTACCCTACCATTCGAATATTGCAGCAGAAATTGATACTCAACTTCCTGTTGCTGTGTGGATTGTAGCCTGTTCTTTAGCGGACAGGAATGGTACACCGTGGGGTGTTCAAGGTGTGGTATCGTAGCCTAGCGGTTAAGGTACTGGACTCTGGACCTGAAGTTTCAAATCCCACTTCTGCCAAGCTTCCCTGAGCAAGGCCATTAACCTACGATTACTTGATTGTAAGACTATATCAGTTGTAAGTTGCTCTGGATAAGGGCGTCTGCTAAATGCCATAAATGTGAGTTTAGAGATTCCGTTCTACGTACCTCTGTTGTAATGAGTGGCCATTTGACTTATTGTTGCCTTTCTATAAGCTCATACCAGTATGGCTATTCACTTCTGACCTCTGGCATCAACGAGGCATTTTTGTCCAGAGAACTGCTTCTCACTGGATATTTTCTCTTTCTTGGACCATTGTCTAAAAAAAAAAAAATTTGCCATAGATCAAGAGTTTCTGAAATACTCAGACCAGCATATCTAGTACAAACAACCATGGCATGATCCTCGGTTTGAAATGGGTTGTTTACATACCTAAATGCCTTAACGATTTGAATAGGTGTGCTTAAGTGACTGCTGAGTGTTATAAAAACTATAATAAGCTGAGTTGGTATTTACTAGCATCTGGTATACTACTACCTAGTTACTATAGCTAACTACACTAGTGTAGTGTAAAGTAATAACAACAAGCAGCTTCAGATTCAAGGGTTAAAGATGAGATGGATACATGATGTTCATGTTGAAGTGTTGTGATTAAAAAAAGAATCCTGTTTTTTCATAGGTTGGCTACACCAGTGCTCCTGGGCAGGGAGGCATTCTGGCCCAGAGGGAGTTCGACAGACGCTTCTCTCCCCATTACGTGAGTATTCATATCTTGTGACTGTAAATAACACTGATTTCTCCAATACTCAATGTTTGGGACTAATTCCAGAAAGGGTCAGTCTTAATATTTGATATTAACCTATTTATTGGTATTTGAACCAACTTATTTCAATTGGTTAAAGGCCCCCATTGTGTGGGGCCTTGCGTTCTTGTCTATGACATGGAGCTCGGTACAATCACCAATACTGATACCAGCATAAACCATGATTCCACCACCACTAAAGGAGTCCGTTTTTCATGAAACGTGGATTCTCTCGTGTTCCTCGTTCATGCCAGATCAGGACATGATGATTGTCAATGCTCATCAGCCCACTTTCTACGGGTTCTACGGTGTTCAGTTGATAACAAAATGCATACCATTGGTCACCGGGCATGCAGTCAAACACAATGGCGCCAATTTCATATGGTCTTTGAGCGTATACGTCATACAGTGGCAGCAAGAAACTGTCCCTGCAACTCTGTTGCATTGCTGCGCCTGTTCCTTCTTGCCAATAAGGTCAAGTAGCAGTCTTCTCCTGCTGTTGTGACAGATGAGCGACCCTGCTTCGTACTGTCTTTTGAAAGTGATTCCACAGTCTGCTAATCACACTTTGGGATGTTTCAAGTGCTGTTGCCTCTGTTTGACCTTCAAGATTTTAGCCTTTTATATAGTGCATTTTCACCAATATAAATTGCATGTCATTTACATTATATAACAACTTTTTGGATCTGTCGTTTGCTTTTACGATGTTGTTTATTACAAAAATAAGATCAAATGCTTCTTTGCTTTGTATAATTTTTTAGTTATCCCCAAATTTTTTTGTGTGTGTTCTGTTTAAGGTCTGTCTTGCATGTGCTGTTTGTGGGCTTAACTGGATTAAAGCATTACTGATCTTAACACTCTAGTAATTAATCTCGTTAGTAAAGCAGTTAATTTAGAAAAGTGGTTTGGATTTAGTTGTGTTGATTTAAATGATTTAAAATGGATTTGGATTCAGATCTAAGAATCAGTTATGTATTTGCCTTTAAATAGTGTATGTAAGCAATGTGTGTTTGTCTTCACAGCTGGACTGGGCTGCATTTGGTGTGATGACACTGCCCTCCATTGGCATCCCACTGCTTCTCTGGTACTCCAGCAAGAGGAAATACGATTCTCCCAAGAGCAAGAAAAACTAATTGGGAAGAGGGTTAGGCTCAATTGGAGTACAGCATTAGAAAACGGGGTCACGGTTGGGTTTTGAATTAGAGGTTTTGAGTTTTTTTTTGTTTTTTTTTTTCCCTGACAGTTTTATTACCCATATTGGGGTAAAATGATCTAGGGCTGAGTAGAGTACAAGAGTACGGCTGCTGGAATGCCCTTTTTTCTGAGACAGCAGTTCTGCCTCGTTATCCTTCTTAATCTACTGCTGTGACCAACTTTTTTTTTTCTTCCCCCAAAGGCAGTTCTGGTCTGTAACTTCTGAGTAGACTGTTCTGATTTTTACTAGGGGAAAATAAACAATTGGTTTTTACAAAATCGAGTGCTTGTTTTAATGTTTTTGTATTAGTTTGACATCACATTGGTATCAATAGCTATAATCATAGCAGGAATAAGGTAACAACTGTCCCTGGAAAACACTCATGCTTGGGCAGTTAAGAGAGACCAATTAATCTAATGCATGTACTCGGCATGTGAGAGGAAGCCAGAGTACCTGGAGAAATGTTAGATGGACACGAGGAGAACATGTAAATATGCTCACAGAAATATTTTAGTCTGAGATTTCATTTTGAAATATCTCTATTTTTTTATGAGCAACATATATTGTTTACTTAATACATGTACAGGGATTGGACAATGAAACTGAAACACTTGTCATTTTACTGCGGGAGGTTTCATGGCTAAATTGGACCAGCCTGGTGGCCAAACTTCATTAATTGCACATTGCACAAGTAAGAGCAGAGTGTGAAAGTTTAATGTAATCCACAGGGTCAATATACACGGCCGGGCTGCTATAGCCAAACCTTAAAACCAGGTGTTTCAGTTTCATTGTCCAACCCCTATATATTTATCTTTAGCTATCCTGAGTGAGTGAGACTGCTTTGTTGAACGGATATACCATCACTTATTTAAAGTCAAGTCTAGTTATGTTTATATGGTAAAACTACTGCTCATTAACGTAACAATCAAATTCTTTATTTTCTGAAGTACATACTGCATTTGTCTCTGCAGGGTCTCCAGAAGTGTCCGATAGCTGTTTAGAATGTGTAGATAACTAAATAGGAAATGTGTATGTAAGTAAGCCCATATGAGAGTACGATCTATAGTGAATAAATTGACCTTGCAGCCATGTTTTTTTCCTCCAGTAGCTGCTGAGAACAACAATTGTGATCAAAGTTTGGAGAGAAAGATGTGCTTTGAGAAGTGTGATTACTTAGATAAAATCCAGTTCTTTTTAGCGGATTACTTGTATGCAGTACATGACGACTTGAATAAACAGATAACTGCAGAAATCCGACAAAGATAGGATTATTAAGTGCATGCAAACACAGTATGTGTGGAGGGGAGGGTAGCAGAAGGGGTACCCCAGTGAAACAGGAAGTCCTTCATTGAAACCTTCTTGGACTTTTCTATTTATATTTTAAAGAAGGAAAATATAAATGGAACAAATGCTTTAGTTAATATATTTTTTTTCTGAAAGTTAACCTCAATTCCAGTTAAGTTTGGACGCTGTCTAAAACATAAATAACAACCGGTTACGGTGATTTGCAAATCCTTTTCAACCTATATTTAATTGAATACACTACAAAGACAAGATATTAAATGTTTAAATGACTAAACTATTGTTATTTGCAAAGATTCACTCATTTTGAATTTGATGCCTGCAACACGTTCCAAAACAGTTGGGACAGGGGCATGTTTACCACTGTGTTTCATCACCTTTCCTTTCAACAACACTCAATAAGCATTTAGGAACAGAAGACACTAATTGTTGATGCTTTGTTGGTGGAATTATTTTCCATTCTTGATTGATGTACAACTTCAGTTGCTCAACAGTCCGGGGTCTCTGTTGTCATATTTTGCACTTCATAATGCACCAAACATTTTTAGTTGAAGACAGGTCTGGACAGAGAGAGAATAAAGATAGACACGTAAGGGACGAAATATGGTGCCAATCAGTGTGCCACTAGAATTTTGAAGCATGAATTCAGATAATATTTAGAAACTGGAAACTGGTAAAGCAACTAACATAATTAAAATGTAAAAATAAAGATGACTGTAGACCAAAAATTGCTAAATATTCTTAATAAAGTAATCAATAAAAGTAAAAAGTATCACCATTTTATATTATACTAGGAAGTACTTTTTCAATAATTAAGCAAATGTAACACTTGTAGCACATTACTACCCATCTCTGTCAGTGGTATACAGAATATCTGCATATCACTTTAATGATTGGACTACTATTTCAGAGGAGATATTTGTGGTTATGGTTACAAACAAAGCTGTAAGAGTCTGATTGTGCATATTTACTACACAAAGGAATTAGTACTTTGAATGACTGTAACCATATTGTTTCAGTTTCTAAAAGTTAATATCTCCCGCTGTCAGTTTTATTTCAAGAAATCCAGTTATGAAATAATGCTATATCATGAGACTTCTCTAGTATGAAACTGAAAATGTGGGCTGTGATAAACTCTAGCATTTGGTAGATGTGGTGGATAGATTTAGTTCAGTTTAAATTGTCGTTTGTTTCAAAAACTATTTCAAGGGAAAGGATCTGGATTCAGCGTTTGGGGTTAGGGGGTGGCAAAGGAGGTCTGGATCTGCCTGGTCGCTCTGGAATCTGCTCATAAATGGAAAAGGCAGAGTTTCCTGGCAGCGGCTGCTCTGATTGATGGAGGCCAGACTGCTGGGGTGGAGTCGTCATTGGTGAACCAGTAAAACGCTGAGGGAAAAAAAAGCCCAACACTTATTATGTTTACACTTTTCAGATCAGATTACACCAGTGTCCAATGTGTTTATATGTACAGAACATGTACTAGAAATGAAGGTTGAGCGTTTCACAGTGTTTTGCATGATACAGTCAACTTTCATTTCAATTCAATTTTCCAGTAGTTTATTAGTTGCCTAAGAGAGATCCAGTTATGCATATATTATAGATTCCGTTTTATTGGACTATTGAGTCCTACCTGTATCCCCTCAGGTTGTACAGCAGCATGTGTGAATCTAGGGGGTGGTCTTATTGGCAGTCTAGGAGTAGGCCTTGTAGCGGAGGAGTTAAGTCCCTCTGCCCTGATTGGTGGGGAAGCTGACAAGGGAATGGAGTTCTCTTTGGTTCCTTTAACGTTGACCTCTGAGTAAATATGATGAGTGGAACCATCTGGACAGACAGGTGTTTCTTTTATTCATATGGACATTCAACAAATTCAGTGATTACAAAATGCATTGGTTAACGGTATAAAATGCTGAATTACTGTGACCTGACTACAGATTAATGACAGTAAAGTATTAAGAATCCATTCTATTTGAATATAGACAGTAACTGGCTGAGAAAAGTAGCATCATAGTATGATATTACATGCACCTTTGTTTTAAATGTGACTTAAACCTTATTTAACATTTCCTACTTGAAGTGACACTGAGCAGGAAGCATGGTTAGAATGCATGAAAGCGGTATATGTTATGGACACACCTCAGATATACCTTTTTTTCAAATGCATTGTCATGTTGTTTTAGGTGCTTCATAGCTGGCAGATTTCATCCAAAAAAAGTGACTGTAATTGATTCATAAGTTCTCATAGTATGAAACAATTTTCAGTAGTCCCAGTTTTACAATCAAAACAATGAAACAATGAAATTTAAGTGCATATTGAAAATCACTTTTTTGCTTGCTTTGTATGTCTAAAACTGCTCACCAAAATTAGGGGACATTACAAAATGAATACAAAGAGGATCTCACAAGAAGTGCTAGACAATCTGATCCAGTTCATGCCCCATCACAGTCAGTGTGTTTTGGCAGTCTTGGGTGATCATACACCCTACTGAACAGTCAAAGTGTGGCACTCTCATCCAGTTTGACATGCTTCTGTTCATCCCCATGAATATATCACTTGCTACTCAATCATGATAATTGAGTTTGCATCTCATTTGTGTAATCGAACAACTTTCTTCGACTTCTTTTTAATCGCTTCATATTCATTTTGAAATATCCCCTATTTGTTGTGAACAGTGCATCTGTTTTATATGCATGTATTATTTGCGATACTGTTTTTGAAATTTCATTGTTCAACCATTTTCCATCTCTCACCTGCAACTTCTGATTTGCCTTTGAACTTTCCCATCGCATAGAAATCGATCTGGTTGGTACGAGTATGAGTGTGAAGAGTCTCCTCATAAGTATGCATGGCTTCCAGTTCCCAGTACTTCTGTTCTGCTAAGGCTGCAGCACTGGGAAAAGACTGGGAATCAGGAGCTGCTGAAGCCCCTTGCATATTGGCATTTGTGTCATTGATAGCGGAAGGTGACATTGCCCGAGAGGGTTTGTTTACACGGGCATAAGGGGCCTCCACAGGAAAGGCCGTGTTTCCTCCTACACAGGTGCTTGCGTTGCTAAGCACAGGCTCTTGCGTGCCATTCTGAAGAGAAGGGAGAATGTTTTTAATTGTATTGTCAATTTCTCATTGTACAATGACTCTATACACATTTTCAGAGCTTTAGCTCTACTGAAAAAATAAATTGAACGTTCAAGAGCATGGATTAGAAATGGCAGTGGGTTTAAGTTTACTGTTTAAAGTATAACGTGTGGCTATAATTTAATTATGATAGTAATTACCTTGATAACACTTACAGGTGAGTAATCATTAGCTTATACATGTAATACATGATCAGTCATAATGAATATGCATTAAGTGAGCAGGTGTCATGCATGCCTTTTATCTTTAATAAAAGCCATTTTCTTATCCCGTTATTAAGATTATTTGTGTGATAATTGCAGGGTAATACCTCGGTGTTTGGTGTGCTCATGCACTCAGAGACAGAGAGAGTCTTCCTTAGGACCTTCTTCACTACTGCATACTGTGGTGACTCAGAGGCAACATGAGGAACCTGCTTTGTAGATTCTGTAGCACAGTTTTCTAGGATAGATGGTGGGATGGCTGCTGTCTTCATCTCCGTTTCATCCCCTTCTCCTACGTCATATCTAATTTCCAGCTTTGACTTGTCCTCACAACTTCCATTAGTCTAGGAATGGGTGAGATTGTAAATCTTGAGAATGCTTAATGATATTATCACAGTATTGTTATTACTTTAATTTAAATTATATTGCATTTTTAAACATTACATTTGCTTATGGGGTTTTAATCACACCTAAACCTCAACAACGTTACATTCATGTTTAAGTTTCATAAGTTATTAATGTGTAATGTGTGTGCCATCAATTTTTCTCTGGCACCTCAGATCAGATTTAAACCATGGGCCGTATTTATGAAGATTCTTAGTGCCAAGATTTGCTCTTAGTGAAGAAATTATGCAAATTATTTTTTAGAATTGTGACCCCCATTATTCATTACCCATCGTAACACCTCCTAATAAGGTGAAAAACTGTTAGGCATACAGAGAATTACTTTTAGGAGGCTTATGAGTTATCTTAAGTAGAGGAAGAAAACATCTACCCAGTGGTCTAACACCTGGTATAGATTCAACACAACAGCAATCATACCTGAAAAGAACAGAGCTTCATTTTCTCCAGTTCATAAGCTACCCAGTAGATTAAACAGGCTAGAAAAATTACCAGCATGTAATATTTCAAAAATACTTGACAAAATAAAGCAAATAAATGCATGTATGTGATGAGTTTTGAAGTGGGATTTTAAAAGTCTTATAATTGTCTATAATTTCCCCCCCAATTAAGAGTATGTTTGTATGTATATGTGCATTTGTCTATGTGTGTGTGTCTGTAAGTGAGGGGGTCACAAACACACATCTTTGAAAGAATGCATCATACCTGGCAACCAGGTCAACCCATCCTCGTCACTGAGATAAAAGCTTTTGTTTTCTCCTTGCTCAGAGTTACTCTGAGATCACTTCTAAATCACTCTTAAGCTAAAACTCCCAGCTATGGCTTCTTAAGTTTAGTTAAGAGCGCCCTAAGATGATTCTTAGCCCTTTATGATCACAACCCCAACTGTTTTGAAAATGGTTAGGTTAAGTAATTTCAGGATCATCCCTGATCACACAACACATTGAACCTTGATCACTGAGCTAGAAATCTACTGGCAACCCTGACCAGGAAAGGTATTGTTAATACTATAAGTTATCATGAACAATACACACAGGGGCTAGGGAAAAAAGACAACATGTAACTGTTATTAAGCTGGTGCATGTGAAGGACATACCTGCACACAGGGCACAGTGAGTGTTTCATTAAAAGGTCCCACTGGATTAATTGTATAATACTGTATGAGTTCCTCCAGAGTGTGATGCCTGCTGTTCTCACCAACAATGAGATACTGGCCTTCTGTTCCAGGCATTTCAGTTTCTTCCTCGATGATGAAGTGACGACACTTGTCTGTACCTCTGGTAGTAAACAATAACTAAATGATTTAATATGTGGACGTGTGTGCATATCTGCATAGTGCATGCTTTGCCCGATGACATACCTGTAAGAAAGTACAAAGCCAACTTTTGACTCACTGAGCCTTAACAGGAAACAGCCTTGCTGCTTATCCTGCAGTAGCTGCTCTGCCTCCCTGACATAAATACACAACGAGAGAAATTGCAGTAGTGAAAAATGTGACAGCTCCTATTGAATGTGCTACATTTTCAGTGTACATATGCGACTGTGGTTGTGCACCTGCAGTGGTGACAGTAGTGTGCAAGAGAAAAAGAGAGAGAACCTGCGTGTAGCAAAGCCATGGAGCCAGGATGGAACAGGTTTTGGCAGTCGTGGCAGCTGTGTAATCTGAAACCACAGCATATTATGAGCCTGAAGAGATGGAGTTTGAGCATCCAGGGGCCCTACAGGGCTGAGCACCTGAGATGGAGCAATTCGCTTCACATCCTGACAGCAAGTGAAAGAGTAAGAGGAAGATACAGAGAGAGAGAACGGAAAGGGAACAGCATTTACTTGATAAATTCATAACTTAATATGTTTTTATTGGCTTCATGCTGTAATGCATTCATTTCTTAATACAGTAATTTGGTCCTTACATCTATAAGATTAATAAACAAAAGTGTGCTCAGAGTAGTAGTGTTGTGAATGTTTTATATTATGCAGAATGTCGCCGTATACAGATTATACTATATAACACTATGTTTTTATGGGCTCAATGTAGAACAGTGGCAAGCACTGGTAAACTGGTGATCTGGGGTCCTGGGAGTTTTCCAATACAAAATAAAATTGTACCATTAAAAACACATCTGAAAGAGGTTATTTTTAATGGTACATACCACAATCATTTGTAGCAGTTAATGTAATGAATATTACACATGTTAATTACTCTTGTATAGGCAACAATCATGATTGACTAAACATTATTGTATTACACAAAAAACACAAAATTACAAATACAATTATGTACAAACAGTACAGAAGTCTGAGGGTACTAGTAAAAATGCTATTAATTTATGCATTTACATTTATGTCATTTAGTGCACACTTTTATTTTGAGAATTGATACAATCTTACAATCCAAGAATTGTGAATTAAGGGTCATGCTCAAGGACTCAGTGGCAGAAGGTGGGATTTAAACCCTGGGCTACTGGTCCACAGTCCACTACCTTAATCACAACACAGTCACGGTCTTTGTGGGGAATGAGTTGTACTGCAGGTAATAAACCCAAACACACCTTAAAGCTTTGGATGGATGGAATTAACCGTACATCATCGATCTCCACACATTTCTGTCCTTCATCAATGTGATCCATGAAGTACTTCAGCAGGATAGTGGAGTAATTTGCCATTGCTTTCTCCACCACTCCCCATTTATCCGGTCTTGGGACTGGCGTGCAGCTGTTTCCAGTTACACGGCTGGGGTGTTTTTGCATACACAAGTCAATGACAATTTGGAGATGCCAATTAACCTAACACGCATGTCTTGGACTGTGAGAGGAAACCGGAGTACCCGGAGTAAACCCACACAGACACGGGGAGGACATGTAGACTCCACACAGAAAGGACCCAAGCCGCTCCACCCTGGGATTGAACCCAGGACCTTCCGAGCCACCGTGCTGTCCCCTTAAAGCTTTACAACTACCTAAAAACCAGAGATGATCAAAGAGTGCTAATTGTCATGGCCTTTCCTTTAAAGTCACCTGACCTAAATCCCACTTACCATTTGTGAAATAACACAGGGGACCAAGAGAAAACCAAATTTTGAAAAACATATTTAGATGCTCCTTGTAATATGGTGATATTATCTTGAGATAACATGAATCATCAGGTTAAAAGCACACAGCATTGTCTGTACAGCAATATGAGCAACATACTAAAAAAAGCTTTTTTTTTCAAATAACCTACTTTACACTTAAATTTCTATATTGATTTTATAATTTGAAATAAAACCAATATATAAAATTCAAGTAAAATGCTAAATAGAAGTGGTCTTTGGTCACTGTCGGAAAAAAGATACCAAACTTTATTTTTTAGAGTACAAATTCTTGTCACTGGGGTGGTACCCTTAAGTAGACATGTTTTGTACATTTAAATAGTGAACATTATTGTTCCCTATTACTGCAGTACCCAGATAGCTAAATAGCAGCTATTATATCAAAAAAATCTAAAATAATCAGTGAAGTAGTCTGTAAATTGAATAAGAAGAAAACACTGTATTATTAACTCTTAAAAGACTGTCATGATCACTAAAGATAGATGAAAACTTTAAAAAGGAGGGCTGAGAGTACAGTTGTGAGATAGTGAAAAACTTCCAGTGTTGACATTTGGTGAACTCTCATAATATCCTTTTTAGCTTTGTGTGTGTGTGTGTGTGTGTGTGTGTGTGTACAAAATACCCATACATAACATCATTGTTTTCTCATTGTCAATTTATCAGCTCTTAAATTTTAGGTTCACCTTGTTCAGTAGTAGTTCAAATTGTTTTGAAGAGGTGGACTTTTTTAATCATTATACATAATGTATATTTGTCAATTAAGTAACTATGTACTAAGTAAGTGTAAGTAAGTATTATACTACAGTGGAAGAATTTCACTATAGTTTAAATACTCTGTGTTCTGAATACACATGACAATTTGACTTGATTGAATACAGAAAATACAGTGCTCACAAAAATTAGGCGCAGTATACCTTACTTTGAGAATAACGTGGCAGTGAATGCATCATTTTATTATGGGACATCTAAAAATAAAAAGTATGAAATATAAATGCTCTGCATATTAAGATACATCAAATATGTGTTAATATTAACGACCATGTACACATGTATTTAAGTTTTAGGGTACCTCATTCTCCTTCTGATTGGTCTGGTTATGTAATTGCCCTTTTTCTGGCTCTTTGCCAGGACGGCATTTGATGCTGCGCCTGGGTTTGACTGGAGGCTTTTGGCTTCTGGGTGGGCTTCTTGTAGTTTCAGATTGCCGAGGTATGGGTCTTGGCTGTTGAATTAGGTGAGAGGCAAGACGATCTTCTCTCTGACGAGATTCTTCATCTATACAGAGAGCAAAACAGCTTAAATCATGAGTATGCATAATAAACGCACAGTGTCAGCACCATCTTTATTCCCTTCTTATGACCTATGATTAATGTCCCTTTTCCTTTAAACTAATTCGTTTTTATGTTTATGTTTTCAAAAAACACAAATCAATCATTCATGTTATGTATGTCTCAGCATATTCATAATGTTCTAAGATTCTAGAAAAACATATCCAGAGCAACCTACATATGAACTGGCATAGGCTCAAGGGTGATTTTTTTAAATTGAGGTTTATTAGGTATTAGTTTTGTTACACATGTTAAAGAAAAATAAGACATAAGTTCATCTTGCATAACCAAAACAATTGTGCAATCTTTATATATTCTATTATTAAATATTCACATCCAGTTTGCACATATAACACAAGAAACTTTATATTTTATTGACATTGCAAACAATGTACAAGCAGTTACAAGAATCTGATACAAAGTACAGGTTTGAATGATTAAGGTAGACTTGTGGCCTGAAATATTAGATTAATGTTTGATCAGATTATATGTTATTGGGATCTACTGAGATAACTACTGGCAGGCAGTTAGAGCTTCTCTTTAGCAAAACGGGCTCTGATATAAATTCTGCTACACTCTCTGCAGATCTGGTCAAGTACATGGCAGCATGAAATGCTGATCAAACTAAATATCTTACTGACGAGTTTAAGAGAGCTGCACAAAATCCTGCTCACTCCATACAGAGTCCCTTTGTACCACTCCTGAGCTCTGTAATTCCCTTTTTAAATTTATTTATAGAAAATATCGCCTTTATTTATCAGACTCTAATTGATTCACCTCTTAAAGCAGCGGCTGAAACTTGGGATGGACAGAGCCACATTGAGTAACTTTAGATCTATCTCTAATCTTTCTTTTATTTCTAAGGTTCTTGAAAGAGTGATAGCTGTTCAGCTACATGACTTTTTGAGTATTTACAATTCATTTAACACGTTTCAATCTGGCTTCCGTTCTCAATATAGCACCAATACTGCTCTGTTTTGTGTGCTAAATGTCTTACTTCTCTCTTCTGAATCTGATTCTCACTGTTCTTCTCTCACAACCCCAATTCCAATGAAGTTTGACACATTGTGTAAAACATAAATAAAAACAGAATACAATGGTATGCCTGCAGGCAGGACAGTCTAGTACCTGTACTCCTTTACTACGAAGTCATGCTGTTGAAACACGTGCAGAATGTGGCTTGCCATTGTGTTGCTGAAATAAGCAGGGATGTCCCTGAAAAAGATGTTGCTTGGATGGCAGTATATATTGCTTCAAAACCTGTTATATATGGGTAAGTTACCCATGCCATGGGCACTAACACACCCCCATACTATCAGAGATGATGACTTTTGAACTTTGCGCTGATAACAATCCGGACATTCCTTTTCCTCTTTGGCCCGGAGGACCCAACGTCCATGATTTCCAAAAACAAATGTGGACTCGTTAGACCAAAGGACACTTTTCCACTTTGCCTCAGTCCATCTCAGATGAGCTGGGGCCTGAAGAAGCCAGCGGCATTTCTGGGTGTTGATGATATATGGCTTTTACTTTTCATTGTGGAGTTTTAACTGTGGCAATATCCATTACAGAATAATGTCGGTTTTTAATGCAGTGCCACCGTTTTTCGGCCTTGCCACTTACTTGTAGAGATTTCTCCAGATTCTCTGAATCTTTTGATGAAATTCTGGACTGTTGATGAAATTCCTTGCAGTTGCACGTTGAGAAACGTTGTTTTTAAACAGTTGGACATTTTACTCACTCAGTTATTCATAAAGTAGTGAACCTCGCCCCATCCTTGCTTGTGAACGACTGAGCCTTTCGGACACCTGTGGAATGTTCCAAACAGGTGTTTTCTGAGCATTCTTCAGATTTCCCAGTCTTTAGCAAATGTAAAATTGGTGAACATTTGCAACAAAAAAAAATAAAGTTTATCTTTTTGAACATTAAATATTTTGGGTTTAAAATGATTTGCAAATCATTGTATTCTGTTTTGATTTATGTTTTATGCAACATCCCAACTTCATTGGAATTGGGGTTGTAGATCTTTTTACTGCTTTTGATACTGAGAACCACAACATTCTACTTAGTTGGGTAACTGACACTGGAATTTCTGGTACTGTTCTTTCCTGGTTTAAGTCCTATCAATCGGATAGGCATTTCTTCATACGTCTTGGTAATCCTGTTTCTGATACTTCCTTGTAAAACATGGTATATCATGCTGGGGTCTCTTCTTTTTATTATATTATATATAATATATATTATATCCATCCTTCCACTTTAGCATAATAAACACAGACATGGTCTTAATTTCATTGTTATGCTGTTGACACCCATGTCCAGACCTGTCTCCCATTGAAAATGTGTGTGGAGACCCCGGAAGGTTGAGCAACTGAAGTTGTACATCAAACAAATATGGGAAAGAATTCCACTTATAAAGCTGCAACAATTAGTGTCCTCACTTCCCAAATGCTTATTGAGTGTTGTTAAAAGGAAAGGTGATGTAACACAGTGGTAAACATGCCTCTGTCTCAACTTTTTTGAAACATGTTGCAGGCATCAAATTCTAATTTTTGTAGTGTATTCAATTGAATATCGGTTGAAAAGGATTTGCATTTATGTTTTACACAGCATCTATTCCATTAAATGGAATTGGGGTTGTAGGTCAAACTAATTGCAAATGTCTATATACGTGTATGTGGTTAGTACAAATATAGGACTGTAAAATAACTAAAATACAACATTGCTAACACAAACTATTATAGTTTAGACAATGTCACTGGCAAGCAGGAACAAAAATGACTTCCTGACTAATGGTACTAATATTGCACAATTCTACCCAACCTTACCCACAGAAAATGAATGATGGCTACGGAAAGTTGCGGACTATGTTTGTCATTTTCATCATCCCACAACCTGTTGTGGAATGGCATTGATGACTTCAACCAAATCTGGCTGCAAGTACATAACCGAAGGTACACATATCAGGCTAAAGTTGGCTCAAAATACAAATCCTCCAAAAAATGTTACCTCTGGTAGATTACATGTGCATTTTGTGGCATTTAGTGTAATTGGATCAAAGTGCCATTTGACCCAGAAGTGTTTGCTACCTGGGTACATTATAACATACATATGGGTGACAAATTAAAAGGAAAAAAACTCTAATAACTTCAACCTTTAAAGCCTGATATTGTATCTTAATATCTCTGGAACTGCACTACACTGATGAAACACTATTCTTTTTTGTACCTGTGAAATATTATGCCAATTTGATGATGGTAGCGGAAATAAATGTATAATGTGCTCTTCAAAACCTCTCATGGGTGCTGGATTGAGATCTGCTGATTGACTATAGCATATAATTTACAAAATGTTCATACTCTTTAGGCCATTAGTGAGACCTCGGGCCTTGATTGTTAAAAAAAGCATAAAATAGCACCGTATTAATCCATAGAGTAGTATTCTAGCAGGAAACTGTACAACACAATAAACACAACAGCACTATGAAACACAATGAAACACAAAAACTGTTCCATCATAGCGATATGACACAAAATATTTTTGTTCATTTGCAGTCAAGTGGACACAACTATACTATGAAAAGGCCCATTAGACCATAACAAACGCAACTGACCATCTTCATTAGGTGTTTACTTTAATTGCCACCAATACGTATATGCATATACACGTCATGGAACAATCATTTACAATATGAACTCCTAATAAACAATTTTTCACTGTATGATTATAATATCTACACTGAATTAATATGAATGACTTAATATGAGTTAAACATGTATAATCGAGGATAGAACAGAATAACTGCACTATATAATCGGTTGCTGAGCTCTACTGCACTATATGCATTACTTAAGATGCTGTAATTCACTGACAGAAAAATATATTGAAATACATTTTTTGAGTAAAGAAATTATGATTCTAACCTTTAATTTTTTGGTAATCAAAGTCCATCTTCACAGACAGGATGCTGGCATAAGCAGTAGTTTGTCAACTGTTCAGAACTGCATCCGCTTTACTTCATCGTGCAAATGTGTGTGAGTGAGGGAGAGAGAGAGATAGAGAGAGAGAGAGAGAGAGAGAGAGAGAGAAAGAAAGAAAGAAATACTCTATAAATTATGGTAATTATAACATCTAAATCATCATATGGAATAACTGATTTTATAACAGTTCATATCGTGCTGTTCTACATTTTCAAATTCAGTAGCGGTTTTCTTCTCCAGCTAAGGTTTTTATCAGTTGTCAAAGTAGGAGTGAGAAAGAAATAGAGAGAATGATGTCTATTGCAACCACACAGGAAGACAAAAGGGCAAGTGCTGAGAACAATGAGAAGAGAGAAAAAAAAGCATGAGTGGAATATAAATATGTAAAAGAACTGGTCTTCTATATTCTCGAAAACGTCTGCTAAACATGTTATTATATTTGTTTTTATTCTTTTAAACATGTTTCTTTTATTTAAAGTCTTAATATGTCTTCATTCCTTGATCGTAAAGCACTTTGAACCACCTATGTGAGTAAATTGTTCTATATAAATGAACTTTACTTTACAGCGAGTGCCGTTTATTGCTTATAATGTAGAGTTATCTAGCAAGGGCAAGTTTCAGTACTCAAGAGTAAGTATCATGTTAAAATACAATATCTTGCGTAAAACATTATTGAATATGGAATACTAAAGTATTATATTATTTGGTAATACACAATTTGCATTATTAGATAGTGACAACGATAAATGCTACACATTCTTAAACCTCCAGGAAAGTCATGAAAATATACATTTATGAATGTAACCCTGTTTACCCATTAGATCACATGAAAACAGTTAAATCCAGTCAATACCACTAGGTATGCTGGACACTGGTATGCAGGACATCCAGCTTTACCAACAAGACTATGCAAGTTCTTCAGATAAACCAGCACCAGATCACGGAACTCCTATGGACTTGCTGATTGACCATGTTTGGTGTTTGCCATTTTAAACAGGGTAGTAATATAATTACTACAGCAATTTTAAGGATTTTTTTGTATGTCTCCCGATGTGTTTACTTTTTAGCTTCCATTCTGATCTATTACCGGAGAACCACCTGGTACAACAGCAACTAGGGGGTTAAATGCCAAGCTATTCCTCAGTACATCTGTTTTTAGAATTGAGCAAGCAGGTTGTGAATAAGTTAGACATTTTATGGTAACATCTATTTTTTTTTAGAAATATTGTAGAAATGTGTATATGACCTCCTCTATCCTGAGCTCAGTCAAGATCTAATTTCTCCACAGCATGGACAAGTCTGGAACCAATTAGAAATTGAAATTCCAGTTATATGAAAATCTCACACATTCAATATCTGCTGCCACATCTGTGCATACTGTAACGGGCATTCAGGTTGCACAACATCAGTTTGAATCCTGTGCCCTGTAATTGACTGGTGCCTTGTCTATGGTTCTTTCTTGTCCATTGCCGTGAGCTGCCATTTAGGCCCTGGCTAATGATTAGCAGTAAGTAGGGCCACAAATAGTTAATGAAAAGCACTCCTATGTGCAGATATCACACACAGCGAACGTACAAACAAGAACTACTGGTGCTTACAAACTTTGTTCATTGAAAAATACATTTGCAAGTATTTTGAAACAATTTACAACACAATGTATAGGTACTCAGCATGCAAAGCATAATACTGTAAAAAACAAGTTCTTACTAAATTCCAGTCAAC
>JAVSBV010112481.1:0-21228 GCA_033117975.1 Parotocinclus spilosoma
GTGAAGCTGCTTTGAGACAATGCTCCATTGTAAAAGGCGCTATATAAATAAAATTGAATTGAATTGAATTGAACTTAAGCTTGCGCCCTTGGCATTTAAGCACTTAAATTCCTCCATATCCCTTGAATAGTTTAATAATATTATGCATTATGCATGTAAGTCCCTTCCAATTGTTTTTTAAGGAACATTGTTTTTAAATATTTCAATAATTTTCTTATACATTTGTTGACAAACCGAAGATCTTCTGGGCATATTTGCTCATCAATGGCTCTGGATGGTGCTTTTGTGGAAATCACCTTTTTGACATTACATGCAGGTCTGAAATGCAGGAATGGATGTTTATTAACAAATGGAATGACACAACATTTTTTCACAGTGTATTTTCCATACTGTCCCAACTTTTTCTTTCTGATTTGGGGGTGTAGTTGCCTAGGTAGTTATTGCTATAATTATGTGAAAGCTGTTGTACCTCCATGTTCACTAACGGTCTCCTAGGTAAAGTGAGTCATGTGTTCTAGAGCATGTTCCGTTCAGTTTAATAGCAGTTTGAAGTCGTGTTTTTCAAAATATCAGAAAAAGTCTGTCAGTAAGTATGAGATAGTGTATTTATAGTAGGCTATGACTATAAAGGTTGTGTAGTGTACTTAATAACTTAATGGAACCCACAACCCTCCTACAGGCTATAGCTACCTGCCTGCCATCTGTGTCTCCTTTTGAAAACAAAAATATAATTCCCTTATTACTGTGTAGCTAAAATTATATCACAGGTGATAATCAGGGATTAACACAGATTGAATCTGTTCAATCGTCTTGGGCCTTCTTTGTCGCACCTTCCTCTTTATTATGCGCCAAATGTTCTCTATAGGTGAAAGATCTGGACTGCAGGCTGGCTATTTCAGTACCCGGATCCTTCTCCTTTTTTTTTTGATTTTGAAGCAACATATTTTTCCCTTAAAATGTTACATTTACTTAGATTAAACTTTTGATCTGTCATCTATATTCTATTACGAATAAAATTTTCGTCATAAAATTTTCGCCATCTCCACATTATTGGATTCAGTTTTTATTCACAATTTGTTCAGTGTCCCAACTTATTTGGAATCCACTTTGTAAATAGAAGTAGGTACTACACTCTAGCTTCACAAAAACTAGGTTATATTTAAATTAAATACAAATAGGATTCCACAAGAGCTGCTGGGCAATCTGATCCCGTTCATGCCCTATTACTGTCAGTGTGTTTTGGCAATCTTGGGTGACCATACACCCTACTGACCAGTCAATCTGTGTCCAGTTTAACTTGCTTCTGTTCATCCACATGAATTTGTCACTTGCTGCTCAATTACAATAATTAAGTGTTCATCTCATTTGCATAACAACTTTCTTTGACTTTTCATTTGCTTTTCTGATTATCTTGTGTAGTTAAATTAAATTAAATGCTTATTTTTTAATTGCTTCATAATCATTTTGAAATATCATCTAATTTTTGAGCAGTGTTTCTTTGTGATGGGTGGTTTCTAAGCAATGGACTGAATTTTTCTATATTATCATGTTATCATGTCTGTCCCTAGGTTATTTCCCTTCCTTCCCAAAAACAGTTGCATCATATCTTATATGAATTAGGCTTACACTTTAGAGTTTTATATTGTTTAATGGCATATTGTGCAGTGGTTTGATAAAATGATAAAAATGATATTTTTAAGACTATTGATTGTAGTCATTATGCATGCAAAAAAATGCAATTTATTGAGTTGTTAATACATATGCTGTGATTATAAAACGATAGTCTACTAAAATTTGGTTTATGGCTATGTTTGGTTTAAATAAACATTTTCTTATTATCACTATTTGCTTAAATGCACTACAACTGCAACAATCAATAGGTCATTACTGTCTCCAAGAAAAATCCCCTAATTTTGCAGGTTTTCCTCCAGCATGAATTGCCTTTCTCCCCAGCAGGCAGCCGATGAAGATTAAAACATGTGCAGTTTGGTGGAGGGAGGACGCTAAGACTATGAAATCAGTGGCAAAACGGTTTTGCCTGTATCAATTTCGCCTGTTACTATTTATAATGTCTTTCTTTGATATCACTGAAAGAATAACAATCCAGAACACATACAATCCCATGTCCTAATGTAAAAACAGAGCAGTTGTAATTTCAGCATTTTAGTTTTGCTAAAATGCATTCTGTCTCCAAATATAATGCCAAAATGTTCTATTTTGGTCTCATCCATCTAAAATCATTTTGTATAACACTAAAGAATATACATGCTGTTATTTAAAATTAGCAATAACTACTGACATTACACAACTTTAACACCTAATGCTAACCCTTAACATTTGTCAAATATCCCTACTTACAGAGACATACAGAACATTGTATCATGTGCTTAAAGACTAGCTGTACTGTAGAGGAATACAAACCTTGTGTTGTTCATGCAGCACAGCAACAACACTAATGCTAGTGTGTGGGGTTCTGGGGTGAAGTATCTGGAGCAAAAGCACTGATAATATATTTTTATATGCTGTGACACACAGTGGAAAATAATCAGTCTCTAACTCTTCACCAGTGGTCAATTTCTGACCTGAAGAGGATATTGGATATTTTTAATAAATAAATAACTATTTGCAGCACATAAGGAACATTCAAATTACACAGTCATACCCTACCAGACCACCAGCTATTATAAAAAGTAAGATCTGGTCAGTGAAAATCCTATGGTGGACTCTTTGCATTGTTAACCTGTGTTAGCATGGGCATAAAGAGAACAAGACAACGTCACACAAGTGGATTTTCGGGTCAACCAGGTGTCTCCGGAGCTGTGAGCAAAAACAATAACCACCATCATCACTTTATTTCAGTTAAGTGCAAAGAAAGAAAAATGTTTTCATTGTGAATCCCCAAAATAAAAAATAAATTGCTACAAATATAAGCCCTAAGCCTGTATTTGCAGGGGTGTCATTGTCGCTTTGCCCTTCCCCAACTCCTGCCAACCTGGCACAGATCACAGCTGATAGGGCAAGGTGTAACACTGCCTCTATGTGGAGAAGCTAGCAGAATGTCTGCTGTAACTAAACATTTTATGCTCAGGATTAAGAGAGCAGGTGGGAATTATGTTTTAATATTTAACAGAAGTAAAATATTTACTATGGCCAGTAAATTATGTAAAACATTATTTCAGTTTTGCTACTAAATTAGACATACAAGTAAGCTACTACTTATACTTTACAAATGAATTACTATAAAATAAGCATAAATGTAATCGATAGCCTATAGAAAACGGTGTACAATGTACGCAACAGTTTAAAGTGGGCTAATCTATACATCTATATGCAAAATGCTATTTTCTTGTCCTCCAGTGATCCAATATATACACATGGAAAGTTAAATTAAAGTTTTTACGGTGACCTTGAGGAAACATGTTTAAAAATATCTTAGGTCTCATATTTCAAGACTCTGAAGAAATGTGATAGATCTAATCAACAAAAAAGGCATGACTTTATCTTGACTTTCAGTACTGTTTTATCGAAACTGAAATCTGCTTCAATGAGCATGAATACTTGTCCTGGACCTTTTTGGCTTAGACAGTTGGGCACTTGATATTTCTAGAATTATGTGAAAAATACACTGTGAATTTTCTACTATTGCTTACAAGGTGATAAAAATACTGACGCTATAAAAACAATTATGGGAAAGTCAAGAGAGAGAAAAATCAGTATGAAAGCTAATATGCACATCCTGTTTAGTCAGCTGGGTTTCTTGTCCAAAGGTTTATTTTCACCTGTATGGAATGTGAATCCTGGAGCAATAATGAAGAGCTTAGAGGTGGCAGTTGTTGTATTGTTTGGCTAGTCCACATCTGTTGTGAAGGACTTTGAGCCTTTAATATCCTGGTTAATATTGAAACTCTGTTAAAATTTGTTCAAAACCCTTAATCTATTACAATCATGTTGGTGTCAGCATAACCTGAGTTGCCTGTTTATCAGGTTTTTGAAATGTGTTCATAGTAAACTGGAAATGTATCATTTAATGTTGCTGTATTTTGTTGTAGATTTGTTGTACATTTGTGATATATGGAGGTGATAACGAGGTGGGTGCCAACAACAGACAGGTACGTAATACTGAAACACTTTAGAGACACCAATTGACCTGGAGTACCTAGAGGAAACACACAAGACACAAGGATAGCACACAAATTCAAACAGATGAAATCCAGGTCTAGAAAAGAACTGTGCTGTCCCTATTAGGGTACTAGTTTGTGTAAATGTAAGCACATTTATTGTTTATTCTGCTTATGCAACTTTTTAAACTATAACTATTTTACATTGTTTGAATGACTACTTTCCCTGGCATACTGTACAATTAAAGACAACAAAGTTACAATGTTGACTTATACAGTGGGACAAAAAATATTTAGTCAGCCACTGATTGTGCAAGTTCTCCTACTTAGAAAGATGAGACAGGTCTGTAATTTTTATCAGAGGTACACTTCAACTATGAAATAAAAAAATTGAAAAAATCCAGGAAATCACATTGTAGGATTTAAAAAATATATATTTATAAATTATGATGGAAAAAAGTATTTAGTCAATAACAAAAGTTCAACTCAATACTTTGTAACATAACCTTTGTTGGCAATGACAGAGGTCAAGTGTTTCCTGTAAGACTTCACCAGGTTTGCACACACTGTAGCTGGTATTTTGGACCATTCCTCCATGCAGATCTCCTCTAGAGCAGTGACTGCTCTTTCAGGACTGTCACTGGTCAACACAGACTTTCAACTCTCCACACATTTACTATGGGGTTCATGTCTGAAAACTGGCTAGGCCACTCCAGGACCTTAAAATGCTTTTTACCACTCCGTTGCCTGGGCGGTGTGTTTGGGATCCATGTCATGCTGGAAAACCCAGCCACGTTCCATCTTCAATGCTCTTTATTGATGGAAGCAGGTTTTGGCTTTAAATCTCACAATACATGGCCCTGTTCATTCTTCCCTTAACATGGATCAGTCGTACTCTCCCCTTTACAGATAAACAGCATGATGCAAAAAGCATGATGTTTCTACCCCCATGCTTCACAGTAGGCATAGTATTCTTGCGATGCAACTCATTCTATTTGGGATGCAAAAAGTTCTATCCTGATCTTATGATATTCTCCCAATCCTCTTCTGAATCATCCATATGTTCTCTGGCTAATTTCAGACGGGCCTGGACATGTACTGGCATAAGCAGGGGGACTGGCAGTGCAGGATTTGAGTCCCTCTCAGCATAGTGTTACTGATCGTAGCCTTTGTTACTTTGGTCCCAGTTCTCTGCAGGTCATTCATCAGGCCCCTCCTTGTAGTTATGGGATTTCTCATCACCGTTCACTTTATGGTCAAACAGCCATTAATACAAGGACAAGTGGAGGACAGAAGAGCTTCTTAAAGAAGAAGTTACAGGTCTGTGGGAGCCAGAAATCTTGCTTGTTTGTGTGTGACCAAATACTTTTTTTCCACCATAATTTACAAATAAAGTCTTTAAAAATTCGACAATGTGATTTCCAAGATGTTTTTTTCATTTTGTCCCTCATAGTTGAAGTGTACCTATGATAAAAATTACAGACCTCTCTCATCTTTCTAAGTAGGAGAACTTGTACAATCAGTGGCTGAATAAATACTTTTTTGCCCCACTGTTTATACAGAGTATATCACTGTAGCCGTTTCTTTTATTTACAGAGATTCTGAAATCTATTCAGTAGAGTCATGTGTTTTAACACTGCATACTGAAAAAAGCAATTACACAAGATAGTCTAATGCCTCAGTGATTTCTACATTATTTGCATATAGCATGCTATAAAGTAAGGCAGTCAAATATCCATGTAAATATCTGCTCTTATAAGAGGATAAAAACTGATTTGCAAACAATAGATCAAATCTTTAATGCTATAGAAGCGAGTCCGGATGCTCAGAAGACTAACACAAGACAAGACTTACATAAGACATCAGCAAATACAAATAAAAGAAGCTGATTATGGCTTGCATTTGTTTTGCAGCCTGCAGTGCACAACATATAAGCAATAGCCAAGACTCTTCACCTCATGCATGAAGAATTGCATGCAATGAATATGAAGCCTGGCTTCAGGTGGCCCTCTTTTCTAGTCTGATCCAGATGCCCTTCTCTGGGCGGAGGATGAGCTCGCCAAGGGGTCTCAGCTCTTCACGACTCTGACATGCATGCACATTGAAGTGACGCAACACTGAGGCAAGGACCACTTTCTCTTCCATCATAGCAAAGCGCTGGCCTGGGGTAACAAACATACAGACAGGAAAGAAATTAATCATGTATTACATTATATATAATATATGTATCACTATATAACTCAGGAACCATTGTATTTTGAGTTATAGTTTAGTGATGGAAGGCAGTGGGCATGACCCCAGTGTGTTAAATTTATTTTCTCTCTCTCATTCACTTTCTATCCCTCTACCTCATCATTCAATGTGTGCTCCTTTAGTGTGGGCTGGAGCTGCTAGCATCACTTGGACAGAGACACTCTGTCTCATTCAACAATGGAAGACAGGCCTGGACTCTCTGGAGATAAATGTGGGAGAAAATTTAGTGGCCTTGCTTCTTTTAGCTGGCTGTGCTAAACAGATGATTGATTCTGGACCGTTGTATACACGCATGGAAGAATTGGAGTGTAATGGTCTTGGGATAATATATCATAACAGGTGCTATTGCTAATGTGATGTGACCGGTTTGATAACACAAAATAACCTAAATGTATTTCTCTGCAAATATATAGGTCACAGATTTACATAATATACAATTATAAGGATTCATAACAGGGATTTATATTTCCCATCAGTCTCACTGTCAGTCTCTTACCGATGCAGTTTCGGGGGCCAGCAGAGAAAGGGATGTATGCATATGGATGTCTGCCTGTGCTGTTTTCTGGCAGGAAGCGATCAGGCTTGAACTCCTCGGGCTCAGGAAAGAAACGGGGGTCACGATGAAGAGCATAGGGGATGATCACAGCGTTCACGCCTGCAGGAACTTTAAACCCATCTGCAAAAATGTATTGCTCAGATACATTGCTTGCAATAAAATGAGAGAATGTCAGAGAAATGTGGAGAAGTAATTACACCACAAAATACACAGAATTGCATTCTGTCAGCGATGCAAAGTGCAGGCTGAAAATGCTGTGTGTCCCCATTTAGCTTCACACAGAGAATGGCATAGCTAACACAGCAGAATGATTTCCCAGTGGCAGGAATAACATTTCAGCTGCTTAGAACTTAACACTGAAAGTCAAAAATAGAAACTGCTCTTGAACCATGATTCAAATAACGACTGCGACTTCAAACGGTGTTTTCATAGCATTCAGCATGCCATGTGGCCCTGTGATGTTCTGCCATTGCCTACTTATGTGACAGTCTTCGCAGATGCTGCGTGCAAACAATGGCACAGAAGGAAAGATTCGCAGGCTTTCCTTGATGACACACTCCAGGTATCGCAGCTTTTTCAGGTCCTCCACCCCCAAATGGCGCTCTGATGATCCTGTCCGACAGTGCAGAGAGAGGGGGCGGTATAAAAAGAGATTAGTATTTCTAAATTTGAAATAAAGGCAGATATCAGGATGTTACCAACGTTAACATAACGATTGTGTTTGGATTGAAACGGGATTAAATCATTCAGTTTATACTAAAATTGCTATCATTTTTCTATTAAATATAAAAAACAATTTAAATTTGAATGCTATGTGCAATGTGAAATAACTGTTAATCTGCATGGTGGAGTGTGATTTTCACTTACACACGTGCTACCTGCCATTAAGGGATTACTAAAAATACAATTAATAAATCAAGTACTATAAATGCACTATTTAGTGGAGAAACAGAGACCGTGTGCCTATTACTGTAACATTGACTGTAAATGCACTACTGATTGTTGGTGCAAAGTGTCACTGGCCCTCTATCACAACCAGTTGAATATTTGATACACAAAATGAAGCCATAATCTACAAGCAGAAAATGCTGCCTCTGCAGCTCAAATTACAACTAATATTGCTCACTTGATGTTGTGCTACATTACAACATTTAGTCATTTAGCAGACACTCTTTCCACAGTAACTTATACAATCTTCTTATCTGACCAATTGGGGTTTGTGGGCCTTCCTCAAGGATTCTACATTGGCAGAATGGCAAAAATGGATTAAAAATCTGGACCGTCTGGTCAAAAAAGCACAAAAGAAAAACTGCTGCAGCTGTCAACCGATCATGATACTATGTAGTCCTATGGTATTAGCACACATGATCAGGGAAATGCACACATGTTGGATTGCTCATCATGAAGGCAGGCACACAGGAAATCTGCTAAGAACACTGCAGAGCATGAAGCACCAAAATACATGCAACACCCAAAGACACACCTGCACCACCTTGCACAAGCAAGGAAAAACACCCCCAAACTAAAACTCCTCAATTAAAGGCAAAACCAGAACGGGACAAATAACAATTATTCGTAGCAATAATTCTAAACTTAGAAAGATCATGACGAAAAGGTTTGCCATGACATCCTCAAAGATAGCTTCTCCATCAACTTGGGTGTGGTCTGCCCTTAGCAGACTTAGACCCTGAACCTGTAGTGTCATTGGATGAGGCATCTGAAGTGGCAGTGCCCACAGAGAGCTTTTATGTGTAGACCGTGTGAATGAATGCCCTTGTATAGCCTGACAACTGGTAATAACATTATGGCACTCTAATTTAATTTCCAACCTGAATTTGTACCTGGTAAATTATTATAATTATTTTAAACATTAAAATAATAGGGAAGGAATTAGGCTTTAGCTTAAGCTCTATTACACTCTGGAGCAAATATTTATATATAATATCGCTCTAACGAATGTTGTAACATATGTGAATGGATACAACACTGTATTTTCACTTCTAAATTTTAAAATTATAAAAATGTTATCTGAAATGCCAACACATATGAGTTACCCATCACTTCCTGCAGCTCTGCCTGCACTTTCTTCTGAACTTCAGGATGAGAGCCTATTAGATGCAAGGCCCAGTTTATGGAAGCTGCTGTGGTGTCATGCCCCTATCGGTAAAAACAACAAAATAAATGTACATGTTTGCTTCTGATCTGATTCATTTTTGCTAATATATAAATATTTATTGCAAAAAATGCGTTCCTACCTCAAACATGAAGGTGTCCACTTCCTCCTGAATGTCCCCATGACTCATTTCAGCACCCTCAATATATGTAGCTTGTAATAGCAAGTCCAGGAATGCTCTTCTCTTTCTCGGGCCATGGTCTGAATGACTGCAGGAAGTTTTAATCTCATGCTCTGCTTTCTCTTTAATCACCTTCAATAAAGTAATGTCATGATGGATATTGAGATTCATTTCTGCAAATGAAATGTATGGCAACTTCAACTGTCTGAGGTTATTATTTTAAAAAAAAAACGTTATGTTCAGCTAGTAATTACTACTTAAAAATAAATCACCTACAATGGAATCCAATAAATACTGTATATCTATAGGTCAATAAAAGTAAATACTATATTTATGAATACACAGTGACTACACTGTGTTCATGCATTGCCATTATTACTGTAGGTTAATCTTTGCCACACAATATTGCACAATTTATGGCTTCTGAGACCAGCAACACATCACACTTAACATAGCATAGCCTGAATTCATCTGTTACATACAATAAATAGCAACCTTTAGGTTTCTGCAGATGGCGTTGCACAAGGAAGATCAGGCTATAAATGCCTGTGGCATGTGTAACAGGATTCATAGTTTCAGTAAAGATGGTACAGTACTATGAATACAACCTTCAATGTGTGGAAAATGGGTCACAAAGCAGGTTTTAAGGATTGGCAAAATGGAATGATTGCATTTGAGCGTGCTGAAGGCCATAGTGTGAAGGAAGTAGCTGAATTTGCAGATGTATCAGCGTGTATGGTTACTGGTACAGTTCTACTAGTAGAGGCAAAAATGTTTGCCTCCATGAAACTCTTGTCAGAGTTTGTGGAGATATTACATGCTATTATATAAATATTTCAGTAACGGGTGACACATTTTTTGCTCTATAAGTATAGTTTCAATGAACAAAGCGCTCACTAGTACACTGCTCACAAAAAAATAGATGATATTTTATTAGGGGATATTTTATTGTGCCTAGTATATATAATTTTCTATTACTTAAACCTAATCTGATTCCTATATATAGGAATCATAAACTTTGGCTGATAAAATTTGAAATAAATATTCTCCTTCATTACTTAATATAGTAATGAGGAGCAGCCAGATTTGAGTTCACTAAGGTATAGACATTATTTTCCCTTAAATCGCACATATTAGGTTTGCATGTTTCCACTGCAACCACTTTTACACTATTTATTATACTTATACTATTTACTATGCTTATTGCAACCTTTCTATTGGTGACTTTTAGTTTAGACTCGTGCAGGGACATTTCTGACAATGCCAGAATGTTTAATTTATTTACATATAAGTGTTTGTCCTCTTTTGTAGGAGACTTAAATAACACAGACCTGGAAATTCTTTACAAATAGACATGCACTGCAATGTTTAGTTTGTCTGTTTTAAATTGTCTAAATTATTTTATATGGGGGTGGTGCTAGCACTTATATGGTAATGGTGGGCTAGTTAATTAATATTAAAAAGAAACACTTACACTTGCAGTGAATGAGTGTAAAATCTTCAGTCGTTTTGCTTGTTCCTGACCCTCTCCTAAGGCATTATAAATGAAGTCAGGCCACCACCATGGTGCTCTCTGTCTCCGAGTGATGATATCACTCATCCTGCAGGAGTTAAATTGTATTATTTTTTATTACTTTCTGCAAAGTAAATAAATACATATATACACTGTATATACTGTATATCTATATTGGAATTATATATTAGTGGTGTGCAATAATTATGTAATAACATGTAAGAGAGAGCTGTTTATGTTTCAGGTGAATATATCTTCAGTATGCTAACCCAGAATACATTTTCATGAACAATAAATTATTTTGTGAAGTTTGCATTTCAGTGCTAATCATGTGTATGTTAAAACCCAAAATAAAGCAGTATTTAGTCAAATAAAAACATTTTAGTTACTGTAAGGAACTGAATTCATAGAGCTTTTTCGAAAAAAACGCCAAAACTATTATTAAAATTGGAGAACTTTAATCAATACTTTAAAACCGCCAGTCTGAGGTTTTGTTTAGAAACAATTATATAATAACAAAACATTATTTCCTTACTTCCTTTGCACTTATCTGGCCTAAAATTGCTCAACATTATACAATTTTTAACGTTTTCTTTTTCAGATAATAATGTTAATTATAATAATATAGTTATTATTATTATTACTTTTATTATTAATATTTTTTTTATTATTATTATTAATAATAATAATAATAACAAAAATAATTAAAATCTTGGTTTACTTAAATGTGTTTCTATTATTTATTTATTTATTTCCATGACTATTTATTTCCGCATTTTCCCTCTTTATTTATTTCTGTATTAATGTATTTCTTTATTGATTTATTCCCATATTTCCATTTCTTTATATGATAATAAAGAGGCAGTCCATTAATAATATCACAGTTTCTTAGCATTCCTATTGGTTGATCAATGTCAGATTCCCTAGATGTATTGCATGTATTGCTCCATTGACGGTAACTTTGGTAATACGGAATGCTAATGGCTTACATTACAGGAAACATGTATGAATTACAGGAAACATGTATGAAGCTGAGTCTTTTGGCTGACCAGGCACAAAATGGAAGCGTGGATTATTTACTCTTTCATGTTGAGGCCGTAGCCAATAGTTCAATAATGATGAAGCCTCATGAAGCCTTGAAGCTTTCTGTTAGGGTTCCTGCCTTCCCCCGGTGTGTTCGGCCGTTCTCGCCGGTCGCCATTACAGAGCCATCGGTGAGGTGACCTTTTATCCATTATCTTAATTATGTCCTGATCCCAAACAGCTGCTTCACGTCCTATAAAGGTGTGGTTTTAGCGCTGTTCGGGGCCAGGTCATCATTATTCCAAAGGTATTTCATCGCCGTTCGGTTCGCGTGTCTGACCACCGGCGCCCTTGCGCCCTTTCCGCGTTCCCTAGAGATAGTGGTAAAGTACCGGGGGCTTTTAGTGCAGATGGACTGGTATGGACAGGTAACCCCTGAGGTATTTATTTTGTTAGGGGCACTTTGAGGGTTTTTCCCGTTCCGTACTCGTGCGCTCCTCGCACGGTCAGAGCTCGTGCTCTTCAGTCGTCGGCACCTACCTAGCCTCACTCCAGCCGTGTGTTCGTCCTGAATAGGACACTCCCAGGTCTGGCTTCTTCGTTTCTGAGCTCACGCTTGCCCTCTGGCGCTTCGGTGCTCCTCGCGATCTATTTTCATTCGTGCTCCTCGCGTATTCAAGTAGATTTTTGTGTTCTGGCGCCTTTTGTGTGTTATTTACACTCTTTTTGCGCTTTAGCCACTTCCGCAATTTCTTCGCCCCCTTGCGCTGCGTGTGCGTTAGAGCTCACGCTTGTCCTCTGGCACTTCGGCGTCCTCTGTACTCTTTAGAGCTGCTACCCGGTACCCGGTGCTTTAGAAGTATACACTTCGGGGCTTATGCGCTCTCTTGAGTCTGACTGTAGTCGGACTGTAGACTCCAGATATGCTCCGGCTAGAGTAGCCCACCGGGTAAACACGGTAGCGGTTTGGCTTTCATAGACGTTTAGACTACCTCCATGCCTCGCCATTTAAGAGACGTCCCAAAACTGTGCTTTCTGCACCTTTGCGCGTTGCTCCCATGTGGGTAGTAGTAGTATGTTTTTGATTTGTGCATAATGGTAATATAGGTTTATTAATGCTGACATTCACTTTATAAATTAATTCTTGGATTTCTCGACACACGCTCCAAAGCCTCTGTGCTGTAAAACCCATCAGTAGCTAATAGTTTGTTTTGGTTTGCTGCATGTTCTGACACAGAGGTTGACCCACTTATATTCAGAAACTTCGAGGACATAGTTCATAGTTTTTTCCTACTAAATTTACTCAATAACCAAAGGCTTGGATGCCCTGCTCACATACTACCACTGGAAGCTTCAGAAGTGGATTTATTGACAGGTGTGTCTGCCATTAATTGCTAAAATTACTGAAAGTAAAAAACAGGCCCCATTCATTATCAAATATCGAGATGGCAATACGGGAATAAATAAAAAGGGAAATGAAAGAATGCCGAAATAAATAAAAAGGGAAATAAAAGAATGCAAAAATAAATAAATAAGGAAATAAAAGTGTTACGATAGCGGTTGTGGTGTTTTCAATTATGGACCCAAGTATGCGGGATAGGTGTAACCCACGACGTATAATAAGAATGGGGAAATAATGAGAAACAACCAAAAGGGTATAAGGGCGGAGCTTAGAGACTCCTAACAAAACTAACGCCAAGGTTGCTACCGAATGGGTCGCTAGAGGACGCAAAAGCGTCCGTCGGGGCAGAGCTGTAGAAAGCACAGCTTGCAGGACGCCACTAATGGTTTGAGTGGAAAAGGGGTGCCGAAGCCCCAGAGGGCGAGCCTGAGCTCTGACGTGCATGGAGCGCGAGGGAGAAGAAGAAAAGGCGGAAGGGGCTGTAGCGCCAGAAGGGCGCACATACAATCCCATAAGCGCCATTATAGCACGAGTGTGCACCACACATAATAGGCGCAAAGCGCCAACGCGCAAAAATTAACGAAATAAGCGTGACGCGACAAATGTGAACGCGAATAAATCGCGAGCGGCGCCGCAGCGCCAGGGGGTGAGCGCGAACCCGAAAACAAAGGAAGTCGGACCGGAAGTGTCTCATTCAGACCCAACTCCCGGCTGAAGAGAGGCTAACTAGGCTGCATGACCGGACGCGTAAGACCGCGGATGGCGGGGACGGCCGCAAGATCAGAGAGGAGGTAGGAACCCTAACAAAAAGAATGCAGAAATAAATAAATAGGGAAATAAAAGAATGCAAAAATAAATAAATAGGGAAATAAAATAATGCAGAAATAAATAAATAGGGAAATAAAATAATTCAGAAATAAATAAATAGGGAAATAAAAGAATGCAGAAATAAATAAATAAATAAATAAATAGGGAAATAAAAGAATGCAGAAATAAATAAAAAGGGAAATTAAAGAATGCAGAAATAATTAAAAAGGGAAATAAAAGAATGCAGAAATAAATAAATAGGAAAATAATAGAATGCAAAAATAAATAAATAGGGAAATAAAAGAATGCAGAAATAAATAAATATGGAAATAAAATAAATCAGAAATGAATAAATAGGAAAATAAAAGAATGCAGAAATAAATAAAAAGTGAAATAAAAGAATGCAGAAATAAATTAATAGGGAAATAAATGAATGCAGAAATAAATAAATAAATAGGCAAATAAATGAATGCAGAAATGAATAAATAGGGAAATGAATGCAGAAATAAATAAATAAGGAAATAAATGAATGCAGAAATGAATAAATAGGGAAATGAAACAATGCAGAAATAAATAAATAGGAAAATAAATGAATGCAGAAATAAATAAATACAGAAATTAATGAATGCTAAAATAGCATAAATTTTGTCATTTATACTGATTATTCTTTACAGTTTTAATCAACATATTACTTTTATTGAGTCATTTACTTGGACTTTTATTTATTCATTTATTCAAGTTTAGTATTGGAAAGCTTGGTCCTTCATAATTTTATGAAGAGATAAGGATTGTCTTACTGCTTTTGTTTTTTCATTACCATAGCTATATCTGGGCATGCAGATAAAGTGGTTAGTATGTATTGAATTGGGATTTTATTGTTTTGTATGGTTGCGTATAGTTTTACTACTAGCCTTCCCTCTGTATATTCTGTGTGTCTTTCTTTGTATAAGCATAACATTGCTGCCAAAATGCAAGTACAAATAAAGCATCCAGATAGAAATGTCTGCAAAACTTGGCATGCAGTTACACCGCAGGCAGATATGTAAATGAATACAAGTGTGGTCAGATTAGGTCTTGCCACAAGAGGGTGTAAAAGTCTTTGCCCTGCTGTCAATAAAAAGGCTCTTAGAGGCTATTTTTGGGGACTGACTTCTTGGTGAGAGACCGATGAATCCTAGACATGCCTTTACAATGCATTCAGGGCATTTTGCCCAGTTGACAGACTTTGAGAGAGGGCGCAACATTGAACACAGGGAAGCAGGATATTCTCCACCATACAGATCCCCTTTCTCTATCCAAACCATTTCCAGGCGTTTAGCAAAATTAGGCCTTTTTTACAATAGTGTTGTGAATAAGAATGCTGAACTGCTATGGACTGGGACCATATTGTCTTTAGAAACAAATCCAGGTTCTGTTTGGTAACCGACGACGGTCATTCCTACCTTTGTGAAGTGACAAACTTTCCCAACTTCTGGCGTGATGATCTGGGACACGATCACATATGGCAGTCGAACCCCTAGTAGTGATATGGGGAACACGAACAGTTCAGTGATATGTGCAGGCAACATGTCTTGCCTCTCGTGGCAGGGCTTTCAAGTGGCATTTTTCTACACTATAATGCTTCCTCACGCACAGCAATTGTTTCCCAGGAATACCTCCGCCAGATTGTAACAGTTACTTGGCCGGCCTGGCCACCAGATTTATTACCAATTGAGCATTCATGGGATACCAGCTTTTCCAAATTATGAGTGTGGAGTCCCAGCTGTGGGCAAATGCATGGAGGCATGTCTAACAATCAATGATCTCTCACCAAGAAGTACACTACCCAAGAGTTGTCTTGGGAGGCTTATTATAGGGCAGCGGGTAAGAGATTTTATGCCGTCTTGTGTCAATATAAAGTGTCTAATCAGAATTTTGTAATCATTTACATATCTGCCTGCAACGTAGCTGAATGTCGAGTTTTGCAGCAATCCGACATTTATAAATGCACGCTATGTTTTTGTACTGTCAATGAGTTTACTATAAAATACAAAATTATAGTTCAAATTTATCTGCACCTAAATTGTAAATGTTAAAGGGCCTTATTTTATAAGTTGCATGGTGCATTGTAACAAGTTAGTTCTGTTGCCCCACACCTCCAGAAATGCTAAGTTAGATCCCGGCCTGGAATCTGTCTCCAACTCCATGTGGAGTTTGCATGTTCTCTTGCATGTCCACAAGGATTCTCCAATCCAGGTACTCCAGTTTTCTCCCACATTCCAAAGGCATGATTTAGGTTAACTGGTTCCTCTAAAGTGTCCCAGAGTGAGTGCCTGGCTGCAGTATTCAGGGATGGGGGGTTGCCTCAGGAAGGGTATCTGGTGTAAAACCTGAGCTTTGCTACCTTTGTTGTGGTAAATCCTAACAGAAGCAGCCAAAACAAAAATATGCAACCTTAGTTTACCTTTTTTGTCAGTTATATTTATCTTTGATAAAGACCTTCTGAAGACTAAGCTTTCATCATGCTTTTGGAGTTTCTCAAATTGTATTGGCATTTTTTGCAGTTCTATTCATGTAATATAAAATATGTACCAATATATGCCTCTAGAACACCTGCATTCCCTTCAAAAAGCGTTTTAAATCAGCTGAGATCTCATGCTTTCATACACTATTTTGGTACATGTCAAATGAATTGGGCTATGATTAATTCAAATACTGCAGAAATTTGAGAAATTGTGCTTATAAGTATTTAATTTAACTTTATGTAACATTAGTATTAGTAATATTAATGTAGTATTTAATAACTTTATATATAAATTTAAATAAAAGTATATACATTTTAAAATATTATGTAATCATAACTGTATATATATACCAATATATATACCAATATAAATATATATATATTACAAAACTCACCACTGAGTTATGAAATAGTTTTGTCTGCCTGTTTTTGTTGTGTCCTATCAAAGGCTTTTGCATTTCAAGATTCCCTTTGGTCATTAAGCTGGTCTGTGGTATTGTACTGACCAGATATTTCATTTTGAAATTTCCCCTAATTTTTGTGAGCAGTATATTTAGCAAGCAGTGGTGAGGATGTTTATACCAGTATGTATCCAGATCACTTCACATTTTGCATGTTTTATGTTATATATTTAATGTATCATTTCCATAAGTTTTCAGGCCCTTCATTCAGGACTGTGTAGAAGCCCTTTCATAAGCATATTACAGCTTCCTGTTCCTTGGTTCCTTGAGTATTTGTTGGGAATTGAATAATTTGTTTAATTAAGTTGCATCAGAATCAATTCACAACAGGAGCTAGTTTACATCAATACTAGTCAGAAACATTCATACTGGGCCAACGCAGCAACCAATTGCTCAATGTCTTTGGGAATGTTGAAGAAAACTTGTGTATCTCGGATAAAGTTGTGTGGCCACAAGGAGGACATGCAGACTCCACACAGGTGGACTTCAAAGTTGGGATCAAATCTGAAATCTCTGGAGGTGAGTCCACTACACTATAACCACTTGCGATTCCATGGTTCCTATTTATGAATTTATGCTTGTATCAAAGGTCAGGAAATCCAAAAAGTTGTGTTGACAAGAGCAAAACCAGCGGGAGGTGAACACGCCCACCACTTTCAAGTGCAGTCCGTCAAGAGAACGTGTCAGATCACACTGGATAAGTTGTTTAAACGTTGACTGGAATTTAGTAAGAACTTACTAAAAACTGTTAGTTTTTTACAGTATTATGTTTCGCATGCTGAGTACCTATACATTGTGTTGTAATTCGTTTAGAAAAACTTGTTTGCATATTTATTTTTCAATGAATAAAGTCCGTAAGCAACAGTAGTTCTTGTTTGTACATTCGCTATACGTGCATATTGCACAATAAAGGTTTAATAAACATTTCATATGTTAGGGCATGTTTGTTTAATCGGACCAGCCAGTTAGTAGGACTAAAACAATCGCGTCCTGGTGTGGTCCCATTACACGGAATTGACTGCATTTAATTTTGAGAGTCCTTTAACTGCTGTGTATCAAACACCAAGCAGGCTGTTATATGCCTTTTACTGAAGAGGGTGGTTTCTGTTCTTGCCTGATTAGTCAGCTTGGCTGGGTGTTCAACTCTTAAATTAGTTGGTCAGGCAGTTCGCAACTTCATAGAGTTCAAAGTGATCGAAGTCATTGTGCTACTGGAAACATTCAAAGCTTTGGAAATTGTTATATACCCATGCCCATATCTAATCCTTAGCACAATTTAATGGCAGAGGTTTACACTGAGTTCCGTGGCCTTTGTGGCTTGTTATTTTTATAACATACAGTGTGATTTCTAAAGCATTCAAGTGTGTGCCTTTCTGAACTATGCTGAAGTCATTTTATTTGATCAACTCCTCCAATCCATTAAAATCTACAACCTCAATTCCAATAAAGTTGGAGTGTTGTGTAAAACCTAATTAAAACAGAATATGATGATTTGCAAATCCTTTTAAAATCTATATTCTATTTAATACATTACAAAGACAAAATATTTAATGTTCAAACTGAGAAACTATACTGTTTTTTGCAAATATTCACTCATTTGGATTTTGATGCCTGTAACATGTTCCAAAAGAGTTGGGACAGGGGCAACAAAAGACTGGGAAAGTTGAGGAATGATCAAAACATTTCACAGATGAGTGTCATGATTGGGTATAGCGGGAGCGTCCCCGAAAGTCTCAGCCGTTCACAATCAAAGATGGGGTGAGGTTCACAACTTTGTGAACAATTGCATGAGCAAAAAGCTTAACAGTCCATAATATTTGATGGAGAAGATGTAGTCATCTACAGTCAATATAATTAAAAGAGGTGGCAAAACTGGCAAGACTGAAAACAAACTTTTGATCCCTCAGGTATCAGTGCATTAAATCATTTTGAAATAGATATTACCACATGGGCTCAGGAACACTTTAAAAAAAAGCATTGTCAGTAAACACAGTTCATCACTCGATCTACAAGTGGAAGTTAAAACTCTACCATGCAAAGCAAAAGCCACATATTAACAACAGCCAGAAACCCTGCTGGCTTCTCTGGGCCTGAGCTCATCTGAGATGATCTGTCACAAAGTGGAAAAGTGTCCAAAGTCATGGACATTGTGTCCTTGAGGCCAAAATACCTGTCCAGATTGTTGTCAGCGATAAGTTCGAAAGCAAGCATCTCTGGAACATACAGGTTTTGGAGCAACATATGCTGCTATCGAAGCCAAATTCTGCCTTCAGATTCCATTTAAAATGTGTGGCGTATTAGGAAGTTCAAAATACAACAACAGAGACCCTGGACTGTTGAACAACTGAATTTGTATATCAAGCAAAAATGGGAAAGAATTTCACCTACAAAGCTTCAACTATTAGGGTCTTCAGTTCCCAAATGCTTATTGAGTGTTGTTAAAAGGAAAGATGATGTAACTGATTTTGAACTGGATAAAGCAAGTCTGGAAAGTGAGAGTAAGTGAACCAGATTCCCACTAATTAATGTTCCAGCTTTTATCTGTGAATGACATAATTCTGGGCTTTTTATTGTATTTCTGTTGAAATCCACAAGAATCCTGTTCTGTTTTAGCATTTCTGCTCATGCAATATTTTATCTGGCACACTTTGTACAGGGGTTTGGATTTGTATGCTAGTGTGTGTGCTTGTTTGTGTGGGTGGACCGCTTCGCTTTAGAAATTAACTGGAGCGATGTGCTATTGCTTCTTGTTGCCATCTCTGCCATGTGTGTGGTGTGTGCATGTGATATGCTTTCTTTACAGGCTTTGCTCAGCTTCCTTTACATTGTATGTTCCTTTAATTTCCCTTACATTGGAGTGCTTATCGTTGGGCTTCTGTGTGAGCTACATTGTTTGTTCTTGGTTTTGAGATTGTTGTTTTGTGCCTTGTATATTTATTACTGCTTTGCCAGAGTCCTCAGTAATGGCACCGTTACCACTCTCAACCTTAGTTTAAATTAGAAATGTTAATGTTTCTAATACATGTGCAGAATTGTCTTTTACTGTATTTGCCTTTACATTACAAATTACTAAATGTAGATTATGGGCAGAAACTGTTCAATTCTTAAAAAATAAATCTACAGCAGTGTGTAAAAAGGTGAAGGGGTCTGAGTACTTTCTGAATATTTTACCCATTTTAGGGTTTTGGGGAGCCAGGGTCCAAAGCAGTAAAGGGTGCGATGCAGGAACCTACAATAGAAATAGTGCCACCACTCACAATCTCACCACTCACTCACACTGGGGCAGCTTAGAAAGACCAACTGACCTAATGATAGCCTTTGGATTGTGGGAAAAAAATCCAGACAAAGTCCATAGGGATAACATGCAAACTTCACATAGTTAGTCTTGTGTAGCTCAAAATGGAACCCTGACACAATAGTACAATAAACCTGAAACCCTTAGACTATGACATTTAGCATTATGACATTATGAGAGAGAGTTCACTCTGAATCTTGACACGTGGCACCCAGATGATTTTGACTGTATTTTATGATGGCCTATTATTATAACTTTATGTTAACATTCTTGTTTTAGCCATACTTACTTGTATACACTCTGGACATAATCTGATTCAGCATTACTCTGAGCATATATACGTCTGCCCATTGCAGTTTCTGTTTTAAATGGAAACAACAAGTGCTCTATATTAGAATTATTGCTTCTAGTCAAATAGCTTATGAAGTGATTTCTATACTGCCACTTACCACATATGATGTCCAGAGCACAGAGTGTGATGTAATTAAAGCAATTGAATGGTTCTTTGCCGACATGTTTCAGTAGATTCTGGACCAGTATATCACTCTGTTCATTCATCACCTCCAGAAAGTCCACAAGGATTGAGAAGTGGAATGTTGGAGTCAGCATTTTGCGTCTGTTTCGCCACTTCTCTCCAGTGCTGTATAATATGGAAACCAAATCATGAAATGTGTTCCGATAGTGTATGTCATATTATTAAATTGCTTAATGTAATTTATTTCAAATGCGCAATTCTATGTTCACCATTCACAATAAAAACAATAAAAATTGTAACAGAGGAGTGTTCTAGTGATCAGGGTCTAGTCTCAAGGATAAACTTCCCAAATAGTAAGAAAGAACCAAACCAAAATAGACCCAGAAATAACTCATCTTTAAAATGGAAATTAACATTCATATGCAGTCGATTCCGGTTAATTGGACCACCAGTTAATGGGACCAACCGCTTATTCGGACCAAATCCTAAAGTACCGAAACAAATCCTATTATATACGTGTAATGTTAT